>VZTR01028075.1:64631-85377 GCA_013400775.1 Chaetops frenatus
GAGGCGCGGGAGGGGGAGGGGAGGACGGGGAAGGAGAGAGGGAAAGGGAGAAAGGAGCGCAGGGAGGGAGGGGGAGAGACAGGGAAAACCCGTCAAGGATCTGCGGACGGGAGCGGCCGCGGCGGCCCTGCCCGCTGCCCCTGCCGAGTCCCGCCCGCCTCCGCTGAGGGGGACGGAGCGGTGTCCTCGCCCCCGGCGCTGCCCGCCCTCGCCCCGGGCAGGGTCCGGCCGAGCCCCTTTCCCGCCCCCAGGGGAGGTCCCGGCTGAGGTGCCAGACGCCGCCGATGGGCCCGACCGGCAGAGGTGCCGCCCCGCAGCAAGCCCGGCGCCCCGAATCGCTGCCTTCCAGCCCAGGGCATCCCGGAACTCACAGCACCGCTGCATCGGGACTTGGTGGGATGTCTAATGGTGCATCCCTTCACCTCCTTGCCCTCTTTCCTTGGGTAAACCCATTACGTAAAGCGGCATGCTGTGCCACACCTTGGCAGTTTAAAATGCCAAGGGAACTGAGGAGCCTGCACTCAACGTTTGAAACTGACCATCACTCAAAGACCGAGGCTCGCCTTCCTAAGTCACTTGGGCAGGTCTTTGAGAGAAATGTGACCATCTGCAAAAACCAGAGACGCCGTTCTCCGGCTGCAAATTGGGGTCGGTGTTTTGTGGCATCTCTGTTTCTCTGTTTAGTAATCAGCTCTTTATGTAGACGTTCTTACCCTGTGGTTTATAGGCTGCCTGCCATGTTAGGGCTCCAATTTCGGTTGGTTAGTGTAATATAAATAATTTAAAATGCTATTAAAAAAACTGGGTAGCACGAAAGCACTACATAAAGTAAGAGTTAGACAGTTAAAATATGTGCCTAAGAGTGTACTAGCTCATGCCATTTAATTCAGGGCTTTTTTAAAAAAAACACAAACAAAACCACACTGCCTAAACTCACTACACTGTCAGTACTTCCAAAATATTTTGTTTTGATCAACTTCAGTGAGAAAAAAAGCCCAGGAAAGGAATGCTGGGGCTCAGTGACTCAGAAGGCAGTGACAGTAACACTAGTTGGTCTGAATTTTGAAGGACAGCTCTCTTACTCATTCCTGCAGAGTCAAGAGTTTTCTCTCACATGTTTGCCAATTAGTCCCATTGAGGTTTTTGGGTGTGCTGCATGTTCTTCAATGGCCGTAATATTGGGTTTAGCTCAAGTGTGCTGTTAGCTGTAATCCCTTCATAAATATTCTCAAGGACTTTCATGTTTCTGGATGCCTGGAATGGATAAGATATATTTTGTTTGCAAATCAGTTCTATTTTGGTGTGATCTCACTAGCTCACCCTGGCTAAAACAGGGAGAAAGTTTTAGTTAGCACTTGCAGGAGAATTTTGAAAATGATCCCTTTTCATACATATGCAGGTGCTTGTAGTTAGACAGCCTTGGCATCTTTGGATGTCTGGTAAACCACCACATTGCTTGCGAACGAGGAGGTACCATCTGGTCCATCTGCATCTCAAAAAGAAGTCTTTAATTAACATCATATGCCGTTTAGGGGAGGTGTGGGCTCACCATTATCAAGGTTGAAGCAGATCCGAGCTTCTTCCAAGTAAGGGGTGTCACTCTTAGACCGGAGTCTTCTGATGGGTCTCCGGTCTATGTCATCCTCAGAAGTTGCTGTCACCAGAGTGGGCACAGTGAGAAGAGTTGCCCGACGAGCTGGTAAGAAGAAACAAATGAAGATGAGAATAAGAGGAAAACAGAGAAATAGAAAGGGGGAGAAAGAGGTAGAAAAATAATAGGAAAAAAAAAAAAAAGAAGACAAGATAAGAAAACAAAAATCACTCAGTGGAAGTGATTATTTCTAGCAGGTAGTAGAATAGGCTGTTTGCTATGAGGTCCTTGCCTTATATTCTACATGGAAAATTTAAGGGCTGCACTGAATGATATCAAGAAAAGATTGCCTTCTTGTGTGCCCTGAAGACACAGGTTATAGCTCTCTTGCTGCCACAGATTGCTTGTTCTGAGTTCCTTGTTTTGCCACTAAAACCAGTCTTTTCTCAACTTCGTAATAGCTGCAGTCTCTCTTTTCCTGAATGCTGTTTTTGAGGCTGTGATACCTGAGTAGTGGAAGTATTTAAGTGGTCTATTAATTTGCAGAAATAAGTGGAAGCTGTGTTTGGAACACATAATGTGATTGTTACCCTTGACATGATGCAACTATTCCAAAACTCAGTTTCTTGTTGTCTTGACTTGGGAACTCAAAATTAATAGCTCCTTTTTCCTCTTGATCACATTATGTGTTAATTTCTTAGTTGTGGAACAGGGAGAAACATAAATTTCATTCAATAGGAATTTTGTGAACATATTAATCCATTATATTGTAAAGTATTCATATACTTCAGTGAAGCACCAATGAAAAATCCATTAAGAAATTAAGATTTCTGTCTTCTGAACAGGATTTAAATGGCTTGGGTCCATGCATTCAAGGAGGAGAAAGTAAAATATGTAATACTGGCTCATTAAGTGAGCACTGCCCACTCCATGCACTGATGAAGCAACTGGTAGGATAGTAAAAAATTGCTGTTATCATGTAATTAGAAGCCATACTGTAATCCACAGGCATAAGGAGACTGAAGTAATGTTGAAGAGGCAACCTTCATTTTGGCATTGCCTAGGTATTTAGTTCTGGACCTTATAACCTTGGTAATATCCCGTAAATGTAGATGTTTTATATGTGAAATGTAATTATGAGTGGCTGTTGAATGCTTTGGGCACTGAGCCTATAAATTACAAATCACAAAGAGAAGAGCCCCTATAAATATATCCACCTAAACTCTCTCTCTGAGTAGATAAAGATTATCACAAGTGCTAGCTGGGATGTGGCTGATCACTGAAAGCCATGCACAAGTACTTTCTCCTCCACCTCATCTATAATTGGAAAGAGAATTTCTGCTTGAAAGCCCATCCTTACCTGTAACGTGGGCCTATAAACATTAACTACCATGTGGGACCCTGTTAGAGCCTAGGAGCCTAAACCCTAAATGTTTCTTGCTGTTGGGACATTATCTGGCAAGAGTCTTTATCTCAGGGCTTTTGTAAAGCATCACACTTCAAATAATTAACAATGAACTGTATCTTCCCATTGGGGCTGGAGAGCATGACTAAGAGCATATTCTGCAACCTACTAACTGTGATTTGTTCTTTTAGAAGTTTTTTTGCGTTTCAAGTGAAACCTGTCAATCAGTAGCTTTCAGATGCCTAAAATCTGACTAAGGTGTTAGGTATGATAGCATATAATTAGTATGAGTTAACAGAAGCTGTCATGCTCTATTTTTCAATTTGCAGTATTATGTAGTTGACTAAACAAGTAAATCTGTGCTGCTGGAGGTAGAGGTTATTTCTGGTCTAACTTAATTATTTTCTGTTTTAAAATGGATTTCTTTCAAGTTTTTGCTCATTTGCAACCTAGCATTTGAATTTGAAGTAAAAGCAAAGGGCAGGAGTTGAAATTGATTTAATGGGGTCAACTATTTAGATTAAGCTAAAGTAAACACTGCAACTAGACTGTAAACCATTCCTCCCTTGTAATAGGGAAGTACAGTAATGAAGATAAAAGAGAATGGAAAATTTCTGCTCTGGAAAATTTTGTGTACTGCATCTTTAATTTTACACTTAAGGAAGATTTATCTGTATAGGAAGTCAGTGTTGTAAAAATCATCTCATAAAACAACCATGTAAAAGATTTGTCTTTTTAAACTGGCATGATCTAGCTGTAGTTAAAGTCAGTGAAAGGGCACTCATGCATTTCAGGGCTAGCTGGATCACAGCACAGAAATATATTTGAAAAAATATCCCAACACCAAAATACGTATACATTTATAGTAAACAGAGAATAAGAGTAGGCTTTTCTATATAATTGTTTATAAATAATTTTTACCTTTTGGGTCAAAATATTGGGATCTGGCTTGTATTCATTTTGACTTCAGGTAGGTGGAAGCTAGAAAATATTTCTTGGAGTAATCATTATGTATTACTTTGACAACTGTGATTATCTCCCCTTTGTGTACCTTACGAAAAGGAGTTTTCAAGAATGACTGGAAATTTTAAGTAAACATTGAAAATATTTCAGTGTAAGCAAATAAGTATCAAAACATTTTGCAATAAAAACCTAAGATCAATTCTTACATAGTCTCAGAACTGGAAAGTGTAGCTGATCACATTCTGGTATCTACAGAATGACACTGAATGTTTATGCCTGTTATGAATATAACTGTACACACTCTTTTTCTTATCCACAGCGTTCTTTATTTTGAGATTGACTCACCATACATTTTTTAGTAAAGTTGTTGATATATACCCAATGTGACCCTTGGGTCCATCACAGATAACCACCAGTATCTCTAGGTTCAGCTGCTCTCCTCAAACCAGCTCAGTCTCTGGGACACACTTAGGAGGTAGTTTTTCAGGAAAATTAGGAAGTATCCTGTTGAAGGTCTTAGAGCAATGGAATGACATTACAATACACATTAAAGGACCTGCTTACTCTGCAAATGTATTTGAGACCATAGTCAGAAAGCTCATTTTAAGGAGCCACTGTAACAGCACACAGAAGGGAAATCAGTCATTTCTTCATTCTATTTTCATTGTTCCTCACAGGGTTATACCCCAACTGGCACATTGCAGCAACGTCTTGTCTGATATTTGTTAGAAAGGAAAAAGTTGCTTATGGAAGGAAAAATATCTTAAAACTATAAAGGTTGTAATATACATCATGTGACATGTTAGAACTGATTATATGTAATCTCCCATTTGTTTGTCTCAAAATATTGTATGTTAACGAAGTGCAGCACAAGTATGTCTTTGGGAGAAAGGAAAGTAAAATATGTAAATTTTTATATTACAAGTTCAGAGGCATTTTGAACATATCATTTCAATATAATTAGTTAGATCTACAGCTGATCCCAATTTTTAAATACTGCTTAAAATTACTGAAAACATGAGGAGTGGTTTGCAAAGAATTTTTTATGCATTCCATTTTTTCCATTAAAATACTTTTCCACATATTTTAATAGAAATATTAGTAGTAATTTTTCTTTGCCAAGAACTACCAATATGCTTTGAAGTTATAGTATTGATTTTTTTAAGAGTTGGGTTATTTAGAAAGGAAATTAATTGGAAAAATTTCAGAGCTGAAATGGCATCTTCCTAAAAATTACATGGACAAAACATGAAATACTCATTTAGATTTTTACATCCACTTTTACCCATCAGTCTTTATTAAAATATCTCATTGGTGACACAAGTACCCTGGTCATTTTTGACTCAATAGGGTCTTCATCTAGAAACCCTAATTTGCAGAGTAGATTTTGACCTCAAAATGGCAAATCTTTGAAATATTATGATTTTTATCTTAGTACAACTGAAGAGCTAAAACGTTTCTTGTAGATGTCTAGATGTAGAAAGGGTATGTTTCTGATGCATAGAATCACAAGCAGCTTCAAATAAAACTGAAATAGCCACAAGGGGGATACTGGTTTACAACAGAAATCTTAAAGGCTTTTCTGAGGAAAACCTTGTTTGTCAGGGCAAATTTTGAACAGCTTTGTAAAATATCTATGAAAATATTGTAATTGCAGTCCTAGTTTTGCTGATTGAATAGGATTCTTCTTTCTTGCTACTTTTTTTCTCTAGAGAAACATGAGATCTTACTCAGTTCTCCTTCATGTTTCTGTGGAAAGGGTTCACCATGGTGTAACATGTAGATAATGCATGCAGAAATGTATTTTTGGCTAAATGGAAGCTTTAAAAATATGAGTTCGGGTACATTTTGATTCATCTAGCACATGATCCTCCTTTTGTGCTAAAAAAACATAATTAGAATCTTCTTCCTTAAAGACAGACCAGGCAGTGGGTTCAATTGAATGTTTACCAGGAAAAAAAAATCTTTTGGTCTGGTTTAATGCCACTTCATTTTATCAGTAGCATTTAAAACAAGATGAAAGGACAACATTTGAAGGATTAGATTTTGGAAATGGAGTATGAGTGGCAAGAAAGGCAGAGAGTGGAACATGTGGAGAGGACATAATTTGTCATTTATGAAGAATGATTTATAGGCTTGTATCTCCCACATAAACATAGAAGCACATGCATATGGATCGCTCCATCTCTTAAGCAAAGCTGTTGAAATATGTCTTGATGGACATCAGTAATCTGAAAAAGAGTATTTAGATACATCGTATTCAACCACAGACCTGAGGATTGCAAACAACAGTACCCATGTGAAAGGGTACCCACATTTGCACACACATTCATTCTACTAGTTTGTGGTGTTTGGGTAAAAGTGTGCACAATATGCCTGACTAGAACTTATTGTACATTTTAGATGAAACATGCTTGTTTCTCTGTGTCCAAAGGCATCGACTATTCTGAAACTCTCAATAATGGGGATATGCCAGAATAGGAAGAGGGAAAAGGATTCTGAAAATCTTAAAAAGGATGAGGGAAAGGTCACTTTCCTAATGGTGTTTAAAGGTAGGGACATTTAATTAGGAATGCACCTTTGATGTTACTAATTCTTCTGATATTGATGTCAGTCTAAGAACTAGTGATATCACATTAATAAAAAAGACCTGGATGCTGTCATAACTTTGAAAATATATTAACATATAGGATGGATTAATTATTAAATTTTGGTGGATAGAGGAACATCTTAACAGAGTGAAATAATTCTGCATTAGGATCTGGGGATTCTGCAGCAATATGTTTTTATAAAATACTGGACCCAATTTAATATGCATAAGCAGAAGGGAAGTAACAGTGAAGAGTCAGCAGTGATTAAATCAAACATCTAGAATGAATCAGCACTGACTGAATTAAAATAAATGAGCAAAAATGAAGCACATGAAGTGAAATAAATATTGTGGAGAGATAGAGTAACAGAAAAATGTGGAATTAAAATTGTACCTGAGAGTACTTTATTAAACCTTATCAAGAAGAATGATTTCCTGAAATCTTTTGAGCAGTCATCAGCCATGTGTCTATATAAACTTGTTACCCCTGGCTGTATGTACTATATTTTTATTTCCTTTTTNCACTCATGCTTCTGATGAATGTAAATTAATCAAGTAAATTACAGGAATGTTGAAACCAATAAAAGTATACCTAGTGTAAGTGTATCTGTTACTTATTTATAGGTACAATAGATAGCTTAAGATAAACCTTTAAGAGGGTTTTGTCCAGTTATTTAAATATGTGCAGTGTATCTTACCAAACGGCCTAGCAAGCAACTTCAAGGAATGTAGCAGAATCTTCAAAATAATTAATGCAGTTAATTTTAAATTGGTGTGCCGTGCTATTGCAAAAGGATATAAGACTGGTAAAGTGGATGCACAACTCTCCAGGAAATTAGCAACTATTTTATTCCCCAGTCAGAAGTCGTGTGAGAGCTGAACCCAAACTCCCAGCAGGGACCTGAGAGTCCCACTGTGGTGCTAAGGTGGATGCCTGCAGCCCAGAGTGGCACCCTGACAGCACAATGTACAGCCCATCCCATCAGGTTGTGGTGTGGTGTTGCTAGAGGTGCCAAGAGAGAATCTTGGGCCCCATTCCATCAGATTCATGGCTGCAGAGAAGTGCTATGTGCTGTCTGCAATGGGCAAATCCCCTTTTATGGTGGTACATAAAGCCTTCACTTGCCTACTGGGCAGGATTTATTCTTCTCTCTTAGAGTTCATCCAAGTCCTCAACCCCCTTGTATACAATGAGAAGGAGGAAGAGGTTCCTCATTTCTTAATCCTGATGGAGCCTAGGCGAGAGCCAGGTTCCAACAGCCCTGTGTGCACTCTCTGCACAGAGTTTAGTTGGCTGTGCTCAAGGCAGGCTTTCTGACATGGTGCAGCTGTTGGAGAGAGTGGCTTGAGAGGCCCTGACTAGCTTTGGAGCTTCTTAAGAAAGCAGCAAGAAGCCTCAACAGCTGCTTTCTCCCTGATTTTGGGGTTAACACTGTGGCCGCTGCCCATTTGCTAAGTGAGGCTGCAGCTGTGCCTGTGGCTGGCTACATTTCCCACAGATCCACATCCAGACTGCTAACTTCATGTCCTTCTTAGTCTCATGTCTGCCTCATCACCATGGACTTGTCTGATGGTCTGGACTCCTGGCTGAACCTGGTGACTTGTCACCAGATACCTGGTGACTTGTCACCAGACGCAGCTGCCTCTGCCTGTTTTGGTGACTCTGGGTTTACTTTCCCTATGGAACTTCTCGCTTCTCCTGCTCCTCAGTGCCTGCCTGCTCAGCTTTCTCAAATGTGAGGTCTTTCTTTGCATGCCTGAAAGCATGACTTTCATATAGAACTTCAAGATCAATGTTATCTCTCCAAAGTAGGATACAGTCAAGATGGGATCTGCACATTTACAACTTTGGGTTACAGCTTTACCCATTTTTGGGGAAGTTACTCCCTTTTCTAAATTAGATCCTATCTTGTCTGTTGTCACACCATTCCTCTATGCAAACAAATGCCATTAGCACAACCATCTTTCACTCAAGTTCACTGTCTAGGTTTTCATAATCAGTATAGAGGCAAGACTTATATTAATCCAAAGCAGATGTCTAAGATTAGGTGAACCCTGCTCTTAAAATGATGGTTTTTTCTGATACATGCCAAGCTAGTTAGAACTCTTGGGTGAAAATATCTTCACTGAAGTCACCTAAAGGATAAGTGAGCCAAATCCTATTCAAGGCTGCATTATATACTTTCAACCTTTGCAGCTGAAAGCCATGATAGATTTGTATTTAGAATACATTTACAGCCAAGAATAACCAGTACCTTCCACACACTTCAGTGGGAGAAGTCTTTTTTGAAAATGAAAGTCCAGCTTCATTGTTAGATTTCAGATTCAGGCTTTCCAAGGGCAAGGGGCTGGACCCAAGGGATCACAGTCCTATCTTTCCTGTTTCTGATTTGCAGATGCGTCACCAGGCATTACGCACTTGGCAAGGACATCCCACCAGCTCCTGGATTCCAACATACAGTACAGAAGAGACAGTCAGGAGGGCTGCAGAACTTAGGATATTTCTGGCTTGTGTTTGAAGACTACAGCCAGCTGGCTTCATTTACCACGTTTTCTAAATCTAGCTAATCCTACTGCCAGATCCAGCTTTTGTGACTTTTCCATCTCTCCTGCTTCACTTTCCTTGAAGGAAACAGGGAACAGCTGTTTGAATAGCAGATACAGCCTGAATGGGCAAGCATTTCTCTGCTCTGTGCTCAGCCCATGGAAGTGAGGTGATGGCTGCTTCTGCAGAGGAGAGGATGGGTGAGGTGGCAGCTTGTGAGGTAGCAGCTCTCTCCTCCTACCCTACAACAGCAAAAGCAGTTTTCATCTTTCTGCAGGAGTGGGGACAGGGTGTGGGCGTTAGTGCAGGCAGCAAGGCATAGAGAAGTGGTGGGTTACTTGCTGGAGGACAAAGCCCTGTCTTGAGGTCAGAGTATCCCACATTCAACTACACAAGACCCTAGGTCAGCTGGAATATGATGTCATTGGTTGCCAATGACATCATAGCTCTTTGAGCTGCTTCCCGACATTTGGAGTCCTATTCCTTCCCTGCTCTTCCATCCAGAAAGAGTGGGTACAAATGAGAATGAGTGCTTTACAGCTGCCATTTGGAACACTGTCATATCATTAAGGTGAAAACATTGTAAAGGAGATTTCTTTCTTGATCTGGACTACTAAAAGGCAGGGATCTTCAAGTCTCACAGAAGAGTTGAGTGGGTCATAAACCCCCATTCTACATTTTGTAATACAACAACTAATAATATAACTACAGTAGCAATAATGCATATACTGTTTTCTGATGTTGTTTCTAATTAAATGGCAGAATACTATAGTCTTCTTTCACTCAGTTCTTAGTGCAGTTTTAATGCATATACACATGCTGTTTGATAGTGTGATTTGCTAATAGGGTCATGTTATTATATCTACATCAAATAGTTACTTGCAATCCCATTAGGCAGATCTGTTGACAATGCTTTGTTGCAGACCTTTTATTCAGTTCCATACTAGCTACTTGAGCTATGCTATTTATTGTGGATGAGTGCCTCACATTCAGTGTGTTTTGGGGGTGGTTTCACAAAGTTAAAGCTAATGCAGTTAGCCTGTTTGTCAGAAGGTGGAGAAGGAAAGAAGAAATGTGTTTGTTTTGCCCATGTTTGGAGATACCATGCCATTATCTGATATAAAAGTACTTGTTTTTTGGAAGACAGCCTTAAAATTTGGCGTAAGGTACAAGGGTGACAGGAGTTAGCAGAGCTGTATAAACAGCATGAATGCACACTTGATAGGTTTGAGTTTCCTGTTCTGTACAGGGATAAAGTAGCCGAGAGGAAGGGGATATTTAGAAGTTTGTGGCTAAAGATAGTGATAGAGGCATCTACTGCAGAAAAGCTTGATGGTTAAATTCTTCCAGAGGCTTATTGTTTGGCTTGCCAAAGCCGTCTGTGGCACCTCAGAGAGGCTTGATGAAAGCCTCCTGAAACTTCTCTCTGCAGAGGCCACATTTTATCTCACATCTTATTGCCAGTGTGGTTGTTCATCTGGTCTTCCCCTCAAGCACCTCTCCTGCTGCCAGGGGGCTACTGTGTTGCAGCATTTGAGAATGTAAAGCAGAAGCATTGTCTCTTCTGTGCTCAGAGCAATTTCCGTGCTGGCACTCAGCTTGTTGGAAAGCAGTTCGCCTCAAGCACAGAAATATGAAGAGAGGGAAGGTTACTAGAATTTGGGGAAGAGGCCTTACCTCAAGTATGTGAGGTAAGAGATACAAGAGGCAGAAGCTGTGGGAAATGCAGTAAAAAGAGCAAAGAGAAAGGTGAAAAGTGGAAGGGGACACAGCATAAGTACAGCATGGTTTTCTGTCAATGTTTCTAGTTGTGGAGGTAGTTAGGGTTTGGGACACTGGTGCACAGGGGAAGCATGTAATTGGTGACTTCTATAAAACATTCAGAAGCAGGGAAACAAAAAATCTCTGAACCTCAGTGCTGGCTCCTATTTGTTTTGGCCAAGAGATAGAAGTCCACATGACAGATCTAGAGGTCAGCCCCCTGCGATGACGTTTGTATCAAGGAATACAGTTCTGCATAATGTTTTTTTTTACCTTGTTTTTGATTTAATAACTGATCAGTACAAGCATTTCTATATGTGCTAACAATATAATTTCTTGAAGTATGGGTAAGATAATATTTTTTCAATCTTGCCTGCTTAGAAATAGTTACAGTGAAGGTGACGTGCACAACCCTTACTAGTCACCTTGTGCACATGACTGTAATAGACTTTCATTGCATGAACACATATTATCTCTTCCACAGTTGCCTCTGTATGTTGCAGTGCACAGGGGTGCTGTTGATAATTTGCTGTAGTTTGTAAAGCAATAACATGCAGATTCCTGAATTTTCTGTTCTGTGGAAAAGAAATGATTCCCATAGAGATATCACAGAATTGTTGTGGTTGGAAGGGATTACAGGAGGTCATCTAGTCCAACCTCTTTGCTCAGAGTTGAAGAACATATTTCAATATTACTTCTGTAACAATGTCCACGTATTTGTTGCATTTTAGAGATGGAGAAAAAGCCATTTAAATCAGTCATTGCCCTCACCTAGTTTTTTCCCTGATTTTGTGGTGCTCAGTATGTGCTTCTCATCAATGCAAGAAGCTGTGATGTGACAAGAAATGCTTTCTGCAACTGGTACAGATGAAAATGTATCACAACAACTGAGGCAGCAGCTAAGCAACACAGCATGTGTTAGGCACCAGCACCTCAGCTGAGCCAGAGGTCAGAGGTGGTACTGACCCCCACGTATCCTGGGATGGTGGTGTCCCGTGTTACATCTTGATCTGGGAGAATGGCCTCCAGAGGGAAGGCCAAACACTGTTGTCCAGACTTTGAGTTTGATTATCAGCCAGTGAAATTATTAGTGGAAGAAAGATGGATCCCATTTTCAAAAAACAGGCAGTACGTAGAAACAAAAATGGCTGATAGAGCTACTTGACTCTTACAATTTTCTTGAATTTAATATGGTGTTTAAAGTTGAACAAAAGACAAACAAACAAACCAAAAACCCNCCTTCTCTCTAAAATTGCAAGTTTTCTCCAAAAATAGTTGGTGAGAAAGATGTGAATCGACTTTACCAAAAATATCATCTATGTTGTGAACAAGTCTCAACTACATTAAAGCAGTGGAACTTGGTTACTCTTCCCCTCTCACCCTGCTGCTGCTCTGTGGGGGCCAGCATTTCACAGGGAACGACACAGACCAGTGAGAGCTGCTGTTTGCAAACTGTGAGTGGGACTGCCTCAGGGCTTTCCCAAACCAGCTTTTCCTGAATAATGTCACCTTACGGTCCTGACAGTACTGAGAAGAAAAAGGAGGAAGGGAAAGGAGACCACAGGCTTACTCAGTGACCTGCAGACCATTGCTGTCTCCTCTGTCTTGTCCATTTGGGTCCTGCAACACTAGAACCTGGATCTTGGCAGCTTTTTTTGCTCCTGAGGTGCACTCAACAGCTCTCACAGCCATTCCTTTTCCTCTGAGAGGGCAGATCAACCCCACCATTACTCTTCTTGTAGTCCCTTTTAAAGCCTATGCATTTTGAAGGTCCTACCCTGTGCCCTCTCACCACTTAAGTATGTCAGTCACTGGCCCCTATCTGGCCCTATACATTTTAACTGTACAGTTAAACTAATAATTTTCTGAGCCTGTGCCAAAGTTTCTTACCTTGGGCTCCTTGACTGTAAAACAGTCTGTGAGCAGACTCGACATCCAAAAAGTAGTCCATTTTGAAGGTGCTTTATGTTTGTGTACAGTACTCCGGTATGAACAATCAGTCAGATTCCTAGAAAAGATTACAGAGATGTCAGAGAAAAAGGCCGGTGGATTTCTTTGTGGAAAGAACTGTGTAGGCAGTCACTAAAGTGCTTCATTTGGCATATTAGGGTCAAAGTATTTTGAAGTCACTATTCATAGAACTTCATAAGCGTCCTTTTCTATTTTAGAATGTTTGATTCAAACCCTTGTCTAAAGACAAAAAAGAAAAGTGCTACTGCAGTATTAGCAAGATTCTTAGTATCTTCCTAGCACAATCGCCTGTATTCTAGTCACAGTCACCATTTCTTAAGACATATACTTGGATTCATCTACCTGTAACTTTAAAACGAAAATCAGAAAAGCTCCAGACAGGGATCTCCTTTAGCCAGATTCACAGCCACAACCTGTGAGTAGGCACTACTATAATAGACTACATTAAAGATTGCATTCTTGCCACTTACACCAAAACACTGCACTAGAAAGGAAGACACTATATTCTGGATATCTCACTCCACCTAAATGGACCAGAAGCCAACCTTGCCTTCCCTCTCTCCTCTTGTTGGCCATAAGTAGCAACAGAACATTCCACCATCAGCTTTAAAATATGTGGTAACAGCAATCATTAAGAAATGGTAGGGTACTCCTAGCACTGTGTTGTAGCTAAGGTTCATATTTTTGGCATCCTTTTGAATTTCAGATCTGCTGAGATCCTAGATTACAGCTCTCCAAGATGTACACTAAATTATGTTTGCCTCTGCCTGGCAGAGTTCCTGGAAAGATATTGTGACCATTCTCCAGCTTCATTACTACCTTCTGCATTTTATTATACTCTTAAAAACTCACATAGAAAAAACAAGATTTGTAGAAAACACACAACCCTGTTCTCTCACCCACACCACAGTTCACCGCAGCATATAATTTTAAGCATGCAAACACTCTGAACAACGTGTATTTCAAGACAGACGGACAAAAATACCTCTAGTCCTTTTCCATGCAAACCTAACAGAAAGGTTTGGAGCAGGGAGTCTGAATCTTGCTTCAAGTAATTCCTTTAATTTTGCTGTGAAAAATCAGGAAACCAGGTTTCCAAAGCTTTGCCTTTTTCCTTTGATTCAGTTCTCATTGATCAACATGCAGTCCTTTTAAAATTCAGAAGTCTGTCCTGATGAGAAAACTTTTACGTTCCACAGCAATTCACTTCACTGTAGCACTCCCAAACCAGAAATGATACTTACTGCAGAGTATCAAGGGTTGTCTGGCAGTTGTGTAAGCTCCAGTAGTTTCAAGGAAGCTTTCTTTGATCTTACTAAATGTCCCCAGTGTAAGCAAACAATTTTGATTGTTTGATTGGAACTCTGATGAATAATGCATAACGTCAACTGGACTTCCTTTATCAGATAAAAATGGCCAGGAGATGTTGTTACTTAGCAACAGGAGGTGACACTACGTTCATCTCCCCCACTCCCCCTCGTCCTTCGTACTAAAAAATTAAGCCCCTGGTTTTGATTTGATAAAAACTTTCTTAAGGAAAAAAAATCTATATCAAGTTTCCTTAAGAATTCGTTTTACACTTTGATCTGCCTTGTTGCACCTCATATTCTGAGATATTTTTTATGTTTCCTAACAGTTAAATTTAAACATAACATTGTGTTTTGTCTAATAATTTACTTTCAGTAAGTAAAATACCTGCTTACTCCATCATTTACCATAACAGTAATGAGATTGTTTTGCTATGAATATGATGCAAATAACATCTTGAGAAGAGATTCATTTCTTATCTGGTACTGCTTGTTGGGCAAGGCAGACAGAAAAAGCAACACACAGAATGCTCCAGTGATGCTATGAAATATATAGAATATTGAGAAATATTTCCTATTACAGAATTCCTACTTCAAATACTTCATTCTTGAAGGAGCTCTAACATCTGATATAAGCATTCTGAAGGAATCGTTGCATTTCTGCTTAAGATACAGCCTTTTACAAAATACACAATGTAGCTTTTTTTTAGGAAATGCACATTGACAAAAAGCCAAAGCTCTGAAAGATTAAAAAAATAAATAAATAAAATCGGATGCAGAAGTACTTACCAGTGTTACTGACCTCTTTCCATCCTACTGTCATGGAATAAGACTAAGCAAATGCAACCCAGTCTGTGAGCCAGAAAGAACAGCTTCTAATTTTCACTTCAACCTCGAATCAAGAGTACTGAACAGAGAAAGGTGACGGATCTGCTGTTTTATATTATGATGAAATGAAAGCTCTTAGCACAGATCTGAGTAGAACTGCTTTTTTTTATACTACATTAGCCTGCTAATTTGAGGAAAGTGAAAGGCTTTGTTTTACTGTCTTTTATCTGTTCCCTTTGCTACCCCCACAATTTAATTTGCATTTAAAATTATTCTTATGTCTCTACTGCACTCCAAGGTATGGAGCATTTTCTAATCATGATGAATGTTCAGTGTGTTTTTTTTGTGCAATGCCACTTTTATTCTGAGCCAGAAACATGGTGAGTAATTATAATTGCCAGCTATTTTCTACAATGAAGTACAGAGTGGTTGTCTGATGCAGTTTTTGATTTTTCCTTCATTTAGCAGTACATTGCAACAAACTACTCAGTCAAAGCATCAGTAAAAATATAAATCAAAGAGCACAGTGTCATGGCATGACAGCTTAAACATGCATATCCATAGACTGTGAAAGCAGAATATGTTTCTACCGAGATATTTTCAATTATAATTTGCCTTTTAAGAGTTTAAAAATGAGCTTGAATAGCTAATAAGCTGAAATATAGCAGTTATCTCTTTGTGGCTTCCAATTGATCTAGTTTAGCATTATTGAAGCTGCACATAGTTTGGAATCCTGATCAAGCCAGGCACTAGGGGCTAAAAAGGGCCATGCTATTAAGTTGCATGGGCATCCCTCACAAGAGGATCAGGACCCTGCTTTTTCCAGCAGGTCTTTGAGAAGTTCCCCAAAGCCTTTTTGGAAGTGAGTAAGAAATTGAAGGAGGCAGTGATAAAATGATCCTCTGATGAATTTAAACTCAGTAGTGCAGGTCAAGAGAAGTGTCAATAAGCAGTCAGACTTAGTCTTGCCATTTTTGCAGATATTTTGCTCAAAAGATCAGATTTAAGTGCCTTCTGAAATCCATTGCCACCAAATATTACTGGTGCTCAAAACTGTGGGATCTCAAAGATCAGATTTTCTTTTCAGTATCAGAAAACTCCATATCAAGTAGCATAGGATTTTTTTTGTTTGTTTTTAAGAAGAAACCCAAGAAGATGAATAAACCCTCAGAGTACAGGTTGGTTTTTTTTTTGGAGCAGGTTAGAAAGTAAGAATCTTCATTAAGAGATTGCTCCATGGCCGCCCATTCCTAAGACTTCTTATATTCTTTTCCAGAGCACCCAGAAAGCATTAAAGATAAGGAGAAACTACATGAACTCCAAGTAGAGTCTGGTATGGCTGTTCCTACACTGGCACTCCACTAAATATAGTTGTCTTGAGTGGGTGTTTTACCATGCCACCTTCGTGGTAGATCTGTTTTACCAAATTGTGTTCCTGTTTTCAGGGATGTGGCAAACATTTTCATTCCTAAATACAAATTAAAGCAGAAACAATCAACAAGAACACCGCAAGCTGCTTTCTTTGCATTTTGGAGAGTTGCTAGCACCTCCATCTTTGCATTTTGGAGGGTTTGTATTTGCCATGGTGACTACTGAACAATAGCTGTATAACTATATAGCTGTATAGCTGTCTCTCCAAGCTGGCCTCTGATAATAATTGGATCCATTATCTTATGGAACAGGGGCCAGTTGCCCGTTTAGCCCAGCTGGCTTTCTGTAACAGAAAACCTGGAAAAAGAAGAAAGAGTGGCAGCACAGAGATTCAGAAGGAAAATGGAAGACAGGAACATCACTCCAAGGATTATATCAGCCCATATTGCAGGCAATATGGAATACTTTTGGTTTTTCCTAGGGACACAGTCTCCCAGTCAGAAGGACACTGAGAAAACTAAAAACTTTCATACTGGGGAATGTTTTATAGTACCTCTCCTTTATCCTTTGATGTATCCTTTGGATCCTCTTTGCTATGTCCCTTTCAATATGCATTGTTATCTTCCACCATGACTGGCAAGCGAAGCCATTGAAATCACCAGCAGCCTCTCTACTGACCATTGCAAGATCATCCATCTTGATACTTTCATTCATCTCAGGGATTTACAGTTTATTTTAAATTATAGTGCAGCATTTCTGACAACTGCTAAGAGCTCTCTCTGACTAGGGAGCACTTAGCAACAAGAAAGGTAACAGTGCCTATATATTTGTATGTTTCTGTAGCATTTACCACCATAAGGGAAATCCTTGCTTGCCTTAGAAAATCTCTAGGATGGTAATCTGGGCTCAGATTTGACCCACAGTCCAGGAAGAGCTCAACCCTCAGAAACAGAAATCCAGTACCTCCAGTTCAGTTGAAAAGCCTACACGTCTAGAAAAATATGCAGGTGAAACAGATCTGTTTTAAGCATGATCCCCAGATCAGGCTTCACATATCCCTGAGGCTCAGTGAGAAAGTTCTGCACAGCTCTTGTGCTAACACACAGTCCATTGAGATGTGTACTGATTGGTTTCCAAAGAACAGCAGAGCATGTCAGGGGACAGGACAGGGAAGGGCAGCAGTAGCCAGAAACAGTACTCTCTAGCTCTCGGAATGTTTTTCCTGTGCTCTTCAAGGCCTGAAGCCAAACTTGCAAAACCTCTGCTATTGACTGGACCTCTTATCAGCATAGATCCCTGTTTAGGATAACGGGTGAAGTGATTTTGTGACATACACAGATATCTATAAAGGACTAGACACAGACTGAATGCTCTGTGAGCTAGACCATAATACCAACCAATCGAACTCTGCTAAAGAAATACTTGGAAAAAACCTGTCACACTTAGGAAAAATATGAAGCCAAAATTCCTCATCATGAGCTTTAGTAACCTACTACATCACATTTGACTTTTTCCCAAATTAAAAAAAGAAAGCCAACAAAAAACCCTCCCAAATCTCAAGAGGAACATAATTGAGCACTTGGCATTTAAAAGGAGTGAGAAAGGAGTGAGTAGCCTTCTGGTTCTCTAACCGTCAGATACATGTAGGCATTGGGCTGAGGTTTTTTCCTACCCTGAACTCTCTGTTGAGAACATAACTGTTACTGTAATGACTCAGAGCCTTGAAAAAAGAGTCTGCTGCTGACAAACACTAATATTAACCTGAAAGAAAGTGGGAGAGAGAATGTAATGTGTGACTGAAGAAGTGTAGGCAAGGTGATTATTACAGAGAGTTGTTTCCTGAGGGATACATTCAGGATAAAGGAAGAATATAAAAGTTTAAGCTCCTAAGCTGTGAAGAATGGGCTTTTTTAAATTATAATTATTAGTCTTGTACTTAGATATGTTAAAAAGAGAGGATTGCTAGCAAAATTAGGACACACATATGTTCTCTATTTCTTATTTGTAATGCAAGACAGATATTATGATGCACATAACAAACAGTAAAAGACAAAAATATTCAAATGAGGTTTGCAAATCCTTTACAGGGATAGAGACTAACATTGATGTTTTCAAAAATTTCTAAAAATTTTATACAACTCCATTTTGGGATCCTTAGGCTGAAACCACATAGGAATTTAAAGAGAGATGTCCAGAAGTAGGTATTTCCGGTGCCACGGTATTTACTTTTAATGCTTCTGCCATGGAAATTATCAATATCCAGTAACATTAAAGAGAATGTAAAGGTAGCTCTGGCTTTTGAGATCAGTGGAAGGTTTGGTTTGTTCTTTCATAGCATCAGGGTCACATTCTCGTTGTTTAGGTCCAAAGCAAGAATTGCATGAATTCCAGTGCAGAAGAGATGAGCTTGAAAGGAGGCAGCTCCAGCATCATGCGTCATGAACAAGAAGTTCAAGAAGTTGCAAGTTGAGAAAATCTTAAAAGTGCTGTCATTGAGAACAAAGGTTAGCTATCCTGCATAGTAAAAGTCTATTCTAAGACGATATATGGCAGTTTGATACGCCTTCATTTGAGGGAGGAGAAGTTGAAGTCATAATTATATGATAAACAGAGAAGAGAGAATTTGGGAGAGCACATACATTCAAGCCTAATCCTCTAGTCCTTATACAGGCAGAAATTCTCCTGCTTTAATAGACCCTCAGAATTTTCTTCAATTACATGACCAGATTATTTTTTTTCCTCTAATAAATGACACAGGAATGAAAGAAAAGGAACTTTCTCTAGTTCACTCCCACGGGTGACTTGGTGGAAGTAGTGAAACACAGAGCTATCTGTGGCAGGGAAAGTGGAGTAAACTAGTAAAATAGATGATTTGGGTAAGCCTTCCTTCACTGCCCCACCAGCATTCAGCAGTTAAGAAGGTGGAGGCATTGCTTTTGATTTCCTGCTCACTTTCCAAGGTGTTCTGGCAAAGGAACTTTAAAAGGATCTAAATCGGCTGCTGGAAACAAGGGCAACAAAATCATCCATCCTCTGTACCCTCCTGAGACTGAGCAGTCACCAAAGCTTGAGCTATCTCCCTGCACAAGATAGTGTGGCTGGCCAAATAAGTAAGAGGGAATGCCTTTATTTTGCACTAATACAGGTACTATCTCAGTCTTAACCTTCCTTGAAAGAAAGGGAAAACTAGCACTGGGAAACTGGAAACAATGGCATGCTTTCAGTCTCCTGATGGCATTTGAGAAACTGCACTGAAAGCAGATCGTTCAAAAACCTGGGTTCAGTTGGTTAGTGGTTTAAATGGGATAAACAATTCCAAAGTAACTGAGCAGCTGGACATAAACACAGTAACATGATTACATTCAATAAAAATTTAAGACTTGCATTCTGGCTAGAAGAAAATCAAAGAACTTTTTGCCTGCTGAATTTATGTAAGGCAAAGACATAACTATGAAGTATTAATGAATCTACAAGGTGTAGTTTTCAAATAGCATGATTTGATTTAATATTCGTAGGGCACTCTGCATACACATATAAATAATACATATCAATGCCACTCTCTGAATAATTTACCATAAAATCACAGAATGGTTTGGTTGGAAGGTACCTTAAAGATCATTTAGTTCCAAGCCCTCTGCCATGGGCAGGGCACATTCCAATAGATCAGGTTGCTCAGAGCTGCCTCCAACCTGGCTTTGAACATTTCCAGAGATAGGTCATCCATATCCAGTACCTCACCACCCTCATAGTAAAGATTTTTTTTCCTAGTATCTAATCTAAACCTCTCCTCTTTAGGTTAAAAGCCAATTCCCGCCCTATCCTATCACTATATGACCTTGTAAAAAGTCCCTCTCCATCTCTCCTGCAAGCCCTCTTTAGGTACTGGAATGTTCAGAGGTCTCCATGGAACCTTCTCTTTTACAGGTTGAACAACTCCAACTATTTTTTCAGCCTGTCTTCATAGGAGAGGTGCTCCAATCCTTTCAGCATATTTGTGGCTGTCCTCTGGACTTGCTCCAACACATCTGTGTCTCTCTTATGGTGGGGGACTCCCAATCTCCTTTCCTGTTTTTTATACTGTGTTATCCTCCAAAAATTGCATCATTTTCTGTTATGGTTTGGTCTATGGTTTTCAGGATTTACCTCCCTGGTAAGACAGATCAACAATGAGAACTTCAGGAAAAACAGCCACCTGTCTTATATTTCTTACCCTATGTTGCTCTGGAGCTACTGAGGAGCTGTATCTTTCACAGTGGGAATATTTACAGGAATTGTAATGAAACAGGTGAATGTATCTGAAAAAATTGTCCAGGTATCTTGAGAACTCCTGGACAAACATTACTGTACATCACTATTGGAGTTATTCCAAAGCCTACCTGTACCTTTAACTTAGTTTGGATGCAATTTTTTTAAT
>VZTR01028075.1:95154-134523 GCA_013400775.1 Chaetops frenatus
TCATATTGAAGTGAAACTTCCTATGTTTCCATCTGGAGTCATCTCTTCTCCCAGATAAACAGAGCCCAGCTCTGTCAGCATTTCTTCATAGAAGAGATGCTCCAGTCCCCTAATTATCTTCATAGGTCACCACTGGATTCACTCCAGGAGTTCCATGTCTTTCTTGTCCTGAGGAGCCCAACAACTGGACACAGCACTCCAGATGTGGCCTCCCTAGGGCTGAGTAGGGTGGGAACATCACCTCTGTTGACCTGCTGGCAAAGCTTTTCCTAATGTACCCCAGGATATCAATTATATTCTTGGCCACAAGGACACACTGCTGGCTCACAGAGCTTGTTGTCCACCAGGACCCCCAGGTCCTTCTCTGCAGAGCTGCTTTCCAGTAGATCAGTCCTTAGTCTGTACTGATGCATGGGGTTATTCCTCTCTAAGTGCCTGGCAGGACTATTTCAATTATTATTTCAATAACGTGTCCTTCCATTTTCATATCCATGACTTCTCTTACTCTTACAACTCATATGTGTTTCTGGAATAAATAAATTCTTATCATCTAGTCATAGACTTCTTGTCATCTTCTCTCTCTGAGGATGTCTGTCACCACCACATAGATTTGTTCCTTTAAGTCACATTCACCAAATGAAGCTGGTGAAAGGTGTAAGCAATGGTGAGTTCAAGATTCAGCAGTCGACTCCAAAGGGATAAGATAGGACTGAAAGAGGACAGGCAATCACAGTGGAGAGATCCACCCTTCCCTCTTAGAAAAAGATTATTTATTCAAGAGTAACCAGAGAAATGTCTGTTCAGATTGGAGTGACTAATAAATACTCTGAGCCTGTTAAAAGCTAAAACTTGGCAAGTGAAATGGAGAGTGGCTTGAGCTGCCTCCTTGCAAGGCAACAGCAAATGCTGCTGCTCTCAAAGCAGCAGCCAAAAGCCCCATGGGCACTGGGTTTTCTTCTGCCACAGAAGCTGAACTTGTGTCTCCACTGCTTCTGGGGGAATTAGAGGGACAGCAACTGCTGCTTCTGGAAGGAACTGAAACTCCCTGGCAGCAGCTGCTGGCAAAGCAAATGACTGAAACAGCTCTGGCAAAGAGTCCTGTAGCCACTGCTGTTTTATGGGCTCCCTTCCTCCCCAGCAGTCTGCTTTGCTGTGAAACTCTGCCCTGTCTAAACCTAGAGCTGGCTGGGAGAAGGAGCCCAGCCATGACCTGGAATTGAGAAGAGCATATATCCAAGATGTATGAAACTGAATGCATTCCTTCTGCTGTGGTTAGGAGGGACAACTCCATCCCAGCTGCATTTCATTCCTCTATTCATTGCAGATCTGGATTTTGCTGAGAGATTTAACTAAGCTTTGTGTACATCTGTTTTAAACAATCTTCAGGAAATAAATAATTTAGAATTTGTGCTATTGTATTAGTATTCTTCCTCATAATTTGCCTGAGTTGCTAATGTCTGCAGTCATAACTCAAAAGTCCCACTGTTGCAGGAAATGAAGAAATAATCCCTGCCTGAAAGAATTTACCATCTAAATATTTTCTCATTGAAACCTGTAGCAAAAGCTGATAGAAGAGCTTCCTTGCTCCATGGAAGCAAACAGGGGAGTAACAGAGAGTATGACAAAAGGACAGACCATTACTATTAGTGGGATAGCAAGGCAGTCTTTCTGTGTCTTGCCATTGTTTCAAGTCACTGGCACAAAACCTGAGTGCTCCATACATTTCAGTGAGGTATATCCACACCATCTTTCACCCCCTTCTCAAGACTTTCTTCATTCTCAGTGCTCTTCTGAGAGTAATGCTTTTACATTTCATCCTTTCTGCAATTTTTCAGTTTCTGTTGTTCCTTCATGCACAAAGACCCAACAACATGAGATTCAGGACACTAACTTGTGATGATGATAAGGGAAAAAACCAAAAAACCATCAAGGTAGGGGCCAGCAGCATAAACAGCACAGAGAACTATTTCCTCCAAGACATAGCTGTTCTGGCTCCAGAATGGAGCCCAAATTACAGGTAAGACAATGTGTTTGAAGTCTTGATCTCTGCCACACATCCACCTCTGCTTTACAGCAAGGGTTAGCAGCTATGACATAAGTGCAACAGCACATTAGGAGGAAGCCAACATCAGCTTCTTGTTCCCAAACCAGATGCTGTTGATGTGCTGTACAGCATTCTTGGAGTTTGGCTAGCAAATACACAATCAATTTGGAAAAGAAAGACAGAAATGAGACAATTCTTTGTCTGATCTTTGTCATACAGGTAACTAAATAAGGCTAGGAAATACTGGGAGAGACACTGAAATACAGAGAGCTCATCCATGAAATAGGTAAAGCAGAACTATTCCTATCTGAAATACTTGTAGCATAAAACTTCTAGAGGGAGAAGATACATACATACACAGAGGTGCACACACAAGAAAGGTATTAAACAAAATTTAATGATAGGCTAAAAACATTTCTTCTATGTGCACAGTTTATTCATCTTCAATGGATGTAAACCCTCTGTGTTAAGCTGCCCTGACACACATGGTCTTGCTAAGGGTGCAAGAGTGGTTTTTGAAAGTTGGCTAGCTTTGGAAAAAAGTACTGTATCTCTAGTCATTCTCTGGCAAAGTGCAGTATATCTAATTTTGTTAAATTCCAAAACATACTGTACACCAAAGTTCTTGTAGGTGTAAAGGAGAATGTCAGGGATGAGTCAAAGATTAATACCTAAATTATAAAGTGTGAAATGGGAATTGCAGTCTTAAATATCACGTTAAGAACTAGGAAGTATTTACCTAGTCTAAAGCACAACTTGCATTGTAATAGCCAAAATGCTACTTCTTTTAGTTACAGGGGATTCTTTAATAGTCCCAGGCTTGAACAGGAAGATGCATAGGGTGGAGTGGCAATTTGATGAGACCTTTACAAACTTCAGCAGAACTCTTATTCATTGTAGCACTCACTTCAGTCATACCTACTTCCACTGTTCTCCAGAACAAGGATGAATTTAGGATGGTACTTAGAAAAATGGATGCTTGACTAGTTTATTTCCTTCAAACATACCACTTCTTCTGTTAATGCACTGCAAGATTGTCAGATGAAGTTTTCCACTTTCACCGATCTGCCCGTTCANTAAACAAACAGACATGTCTACCTTAGCAGTAATGTTAACAAAAAATCTCCCTCTGTGTGATGCTGTCAATGCTTCTTTCTCATTTTTACCTTTTGCCTCTTACATTCAGTTGTCGACTCTGTGTCAGGATCACTTCTGTGCTGTGTGCATAGAGTCCTAAAAACATACACAGAGCTTTTAGAGGCTTGGTTAAAAACTCCCAATAAATAGAGCATAAAAGACTAGAGTTTTAATCAGCTTGTTATTTTTCTCACTGTCACTAAGCACACTGGGTAAAGGCCCAAGGATATTTTTTTAAAAACATAGTTGAAGAGACAATAATGATGGCTCCTTTGATTTATAGGCTAACATGTGGAAGTGGTTCTAGCAACACTCAAAACCAAGCTTCAGCTAATTCTTGGAGCTTTACCAACTAATTTCTGTTTTAGTAATCAGTGCCCAGTGAGTCCAGTGCTGCTCAAACCACATGCTTCAGCAACTGATACTTTGCACTGCTCATTAGCTGGTGACAAATAGGATACAAAAATAAAACTTTGGGAAGCAGACTTAAATAGACTTGTCAATTGGTTATAGAGAACCCTGCCAAAAAGTGACTTTATTTTTATTAAAAGAAAAATAGGTTCATTGGAGACTTCTGATCCCCTGCTTTTTAATTAGTTAAAAATACTGAATAGCTATGCACACACATATTTTTAGTAGAATCTACTAAATATCACTTCTTGACATCAGCCAGCTCAGACTCACTGTACTCTAAAGTAACCATTTCAGGTTTCAGCATCTTCAACAAGTCTTAAGATGATTTTAGCTCTATTCTTGACTGTTTAGTCCTCTGCTCATCAGAACATAATTACTAAGGAAGGTAACCAGAAACAACAGGGATGAGAAATCTACAGGTAAGTTACTGTCCTTGTGATTCCCCTAAATCCTTGATAAAGTCAGACTATGTTTATGGCAGCAGGCTCAAGGTCCCCTTCATGCAGCTTTTCCTCTGTAGTTTGTTGTGTTTTCTTTCTAGCTATTTCTTATATTATGGAGACTAGGGTACTTATTTTGCCATCTCTTAGTGCAACTTGCTTCATCTAATATGTGGTTGGGTCAGATAAATAGCCCTCTAGATACAATTCTATTTACCAAATCTCTGCTATAAAGACTGACATATAAAGAAAATATAGAGAATTTCTTTCTATAAAGAAAAGAGACCGAACAAACTGAATTGATACTCAGAACATGTAAATGAAACTCAGAAGTAAACCTAAGTGAATGCCTGTAAGGTTGCAGACTGCTGCACTTTGAATATCATAAAATACAGGATATTTACTAGAGCCCTGGCAAAAGAAGGTGTTGCAACTCTACAAATGTCAAGATCTAAAAGCTTACTTCATCAGTCTTAATGTTTTGCTATGATTTTACTAAACAACCTAGCACATCTCTCCATCACTGCACTTGGTGATGAGTATGATAGTCAGTCCTATAAAACCTGGTAGAACAAGCACTGTATTATAGAACAGAATCACTGTGGTTGAGTAATCTAATGGCAGCAACAGAGACAGTCACTAAGTTAATTTTTAGGATTCTGCCTGTGCCATAGTTATTGTTAAGCATCTCACAAACAAGCCAGTTCACAGTATAATATTCTCAGCAGTTAATGAGTTAGCACCTATATAATTACAAGAACTCAAATATTTTCCTCTTTTTGTGACTGTGCCAACTACAAGCCCATAAATGCTGTCAAAGCTTGTCAGCATCTTACTGAGGGGGCAATCCACAGTGAGTACTAAAGAAAATCAAGGTATTCAAGGCTTATTCAGGTATTACAAGAAATGGTGGCAACCAATATTAAAAATCATGTTAAAGGAAAATTTTTCAAAATCTCTATGGCCAATTTCAATAGTACTGTTTTCAGATACAGGAAGAGGCTTGAAACCTCATGTAGTTAGATGGAAGAACATGGATTGGAACCTAATGTTAGCAGTGACATTTCTACAGCAGTGTCAAGGGAATCTTGCATCTCAGAAAGAGGTCGAGGTCAAAATCACTAAAAAAAATATTTCAGCCTGTGAGAAATTCTCGCACAAAGAGTGATGGAAATAACTCCTGGTGAAATTTTCTGAAATGAAAAGGCATGATGTGAAACAATTAGGTTGATTACCTTTACATGAAGTGTGGCTTCTAGTAAGATTTGGGGACAACAATATGTACCTGTATCATAAAATATGCCCATAATAAAGAACCAGAGAGAAAACCTCTACACTCTCTGTCTGCAAGTAGGAAATGCAAGAGATCTCCATATAGAGAATTGCAAGGGAAATCACAGGCCATTTCAGATATAGGCTCTCACAAATATCTAATTATTAGGCAGACCCAAAGTGAAGTAGGGGCAGACCCACTCTAGTGAAGTAGCAATTCACTCAACTTTTTTTCTTTAGCTATGACATCTAGGACAATTTGTTGTTCATCAACAGCAAGCATATTTGTAAATGAATACTATCATTTTTAGTAAAAGGGGGAAAAAAGCAGACTGGGATTTTATACCTGAGAATTTTGTGTGACTATGTATGCCTCCTTCCTTCTCATCCCCAAAATACCAAGACTGGCAAATTGGGACAAAAAATTCAGACAAGTATTCAGAGTGTCATGTGGAAACTCATTTTAGCATTAAAAGAATTTACCTTACAGCCACTAGCAAAAGGTTGCCTCTGCTGGCAACTCTTAATATACCTCTGGAGTAGTTAAATTAACCTTCAGGACAGGACTTGTGGATCTGACTCTTTAAAGTACAGATCTTTAAGAACTGAATATCTAATCTTCCCTGCCTCTTCTTTTTGCCCTTCTGCTTCCTTTTTAGCATGCTCTCATCAAGTCTTGTGCTTCCTGTCAGCAATAAAACAGTTCCAGATGAGCAAGAGTCTGCTTCAAATGATTTGCTGTGTTAAAAAAGAAGAAAATGTTTCCAAACTGTTTCTAGGAATGAAAAAAATTTATTTTTTGTTCACAAATCAGAAACAAAAGCAAGTATTAAAAGAGGAGAAACAAGATTTCCAGTATCACGTACTCTGATGAAACAAAAAAAGTTCAGAGAATACTAGATATGGACATCCTTAAAAAAAAAAAAACCAAAAAAAACTAGCAATGAGAAATAAAAATAAAAGTGGATAGATTTCATATTAATCACAATAGAAACCTGAAAAAAAGGATCATAGTCTAAGTGCATCTCAGATTTTTTATTTAGGTATAGAAACTGAACTATTGCAGGAATAGCACTCTTTACTTGCTTCAGAATAACAGAGGAGGAAGAGAAACAGAGAATTAAATGCATTTCACTTCCCTGATTCTGAGTTTGGGCTACATACTGCCTAATTTCATTTTGGCCTGAAAACTATATTAATATCTGGAAACTTATAAAAGCTTTCTTTGCTTCTATTGTCAGCAGAGTAGGTTATCACTATTTCTTAGATAACAAGTATTCTTAGTGCATGAAGTATGCTGAGGCATTATTTAAAACTTGTTCTCTTTTCCATTCTATTGTCCTGGCCTGTGACAGCTCTCTAATAAACATTCCTGTTTCATAGGCTTCATCTTGATAATACCAACATGCAAGGGAGATTTAGATAGCCAGGTGGATTCACTAACACATATTAAAACAGCCTGTACCAACCGAAGTTTTAGGTAATTATTTCAGTATTTGCTACATTATTGTTATGATAGCAACAAAGAATATATTCAATCACTGCACTGTTTGACAAATACAGCATTTTAAACTGAATGTTGCTTTCTTTAATAAGTTGTCATAAAATATGCATACATTGTCTCTATTAACAGTATTTCTGTAGCACATCTCTCCTGGTTCTCCCTTTCTTATTCTAAATTCTTGCTTGATATTACTGAGTAGCAAAGGCTGATTAGCATGCAGTGACTTGATAGATATGTTGGAAGGCAGAACTAACAAATTTCCAGCATACTACTAGATTACGCATTTCTCTCTGTGCATGCAAAAAGACATCGTTGTTCACGTACCTCTGATACTTCTGTTGATACTTCTGTCAACATCTGTTCACAGAAGGGGCTATTGGCATGCACTTATCTGAGAATCACTATGCAAATATATGCAACTGCAGTGAAAGAAGTCCCTAGAAGATTTGAACAAACCCATTTTATCAGAATAAAAATGTTGAGGTGACTGACAGGTCCATTGTCACAGCCCTTACGGAATCTGGCTGCCTGCTTTTTCCACTGTAAAAGCAGAATATTATTTGAGTACAAGAAGCATTACTGTGAACATAGCAATTCCCAATTCTTGTAACATTTTGCTTGATCCTGTTTCATTGTAGAGCAGTGATGTATGTCCTCAGGGGAATCGGGCCTGGACAATTAAGGTGATATGAAGTTAAAGTGAGAGTGCCATTCACCAGAAAGGACAGGCCCACTATTGTTAGACACTGTTTGGGACACCAAAGAAGAATCCTAAAATGATACCCTTAATTAAAATCAACTCCTCATTTATACTCATGGAGATATGCAAAAGACAATTTGGTGTGGTCTAACTGATGCTTCCTTGGCTACTTGTTAAGGGTGCTGGTTCAGATGTTTGTAATGAAGGCCCGACCAGGATAGCTGATGAAATGCAGTACTCTCTAGTGTCTGATTTTCCAGGGCTAGACTGCTCGGAACAACAGGCATTGCCAAAAGTGTTCTTTGCGATAATGACCTTCTCACTTATTACCCCTTCCTGCAGCTGTTCCAAGAGCCACACATTAGCACATGAGTTTGAGGCTGGAGTGAAGGCTTTATTTGCTATTCTATATCCTCACTTGACATTGGAGGAAAAAGAACTGGTGTTCTATATTCTACAGTTGTCTACCTCCAAGGTTTTGGTAGCTCATACTGGTACACAGGCAAAAGGTTGACAAACACATGATTTTTACGTCTTCCTCCCTCTTCCTCCTCCTCCCTCTAAAAGTGCATGCAACATAAAGCACAGTTTTCTCCAGCACTTAATCTTTACATGGCTACAGAAGAGAGAAATTGTACTGTTTACTTTGAGAGAAGGAAGGACATGTACTGAGTCCAGCAACACAGAGAATTCTATGTCCTGAAATGCTACATGACATTTTCAGACCAAAGAGGGAGCAATTCCTTAATCCTCCCCTCTGCTGTCTCTTTAAAAATGTGAAGGGCTGCTACTGTGGATCCTAGTCTTTCAGTTCCAACATTAAAACAACTTGTTTAGAGATCCTGCTTGATAATGAGTCAGCTGCTTCTACACTGCATATTGTACATACAAGCATAAGTAATCTTGCCTTCCCATCACACACTGACAAACAACAGGGGGCTAAAGCAGTAGCTTCAGACACAGGCTTAAGCAAAGGCAGCCCCCCACTTTAAAAAGCAGATTAAGCATGTGACAGATGCTTGGTGATAATTTATGAATAGTGTACGTTGACCTGATTTTTATGATGCTGATTGTATGATTATGTTGGCTTGATTTAATTAGAAGGCACAGACAAAACCTGAAATACTTGATAAACATAAGCTGCCCACTGATGAAGACCCTCAAGTCAGTTTGCGATAAAACCTGGATTCTGAGCTGTGGAGAGCCTATTCCTGGGCTCCAAGTAAGCTGCTGGAACATCTTTGGCCAGTTAGAAAGCTGAGCCTAAAACAACTCCAATGCCTATGCAAAGGATCCATAAGCAACATGCTGTAAAGTCAAGTGAGTTGTCACAGAGGGTCAACTGTTGAAGGGAGCTTTTATCATCCTGCACCCTTGACACCTTGGGGAAAAAAATACCCTGGCAAAACAAAATACCTGAAGTCAATTTTCCCTACCTGTTTTCCTCTCTACCACTGGTGTTGTTTTAGGACATCTGCATGCTCAGGATAAATATTTAGGTGCCTGCAGTCTGAGGGGCTCAAGAGGTATCACAGCCTTTGGCTCAAAGAGTATGGAAATCCTAATATTCTGCAGCAAGTAAAGACACGAACCCTTGCATGAAGGCACTGAGCTCAGAGGCACCAGATGTAGCTAGTTCTAGTTGTTATAAATAGCAGCTTAAAGTTTCATGATTAAAATAATCTGCCCCTCACGTATGAAAACTTTGAATACATTCATAAACTTGAGTTAATCAACAGGAGTTCGTTTCCTCACTGGTGATCTGGTATTGTAGAAGACTTGGCTATGGGGCAAGACCACTCAGGGAATCCTGCACAGGGACAGGAAGGAGAGACTCATTGTTCCTACAGTTCCTAACCACTAGGGAGACAACATTCTAATATAGTATGTCAGAACATTTTTATCTCTTTGTGACCCAGACAGGGATTTGTTAAGATAGGATGACGTTTGACATCACCCATAGCTGAGCTTCTGTGAGAAACAGCCTGTGCTTGGGGCAGGGGAGTGAACACAGGCAAAGAAGAATACAGAATACATGCCCAAGTAAGTTCCTATTCAGTTTTCAACTGTGAGGCACACTTTGACACAAAAACCCAGAAGGGGTCCCATAACACAGAGAAAGGCAGTGGAGTATCTCATATGGCAAAGTTCCTGGCCAGTTCAATGGGGTCAGTACTTCCCCTGAGAACTTTTGGTATTTCTGCCATTGCTTCTTCTAACTTGCCTCGTCACGAGACCCTTTTGCCTGCATAGTGATGTTCAATCTTCCAGAGTCAGTGAACATATACCCCTTGTACATATCAGAAATTTGACCTTCAGCCTTATCCAGACTTCTGTGTCATCACCACATTAGTACATGACAAATAGCTCCATTCAAACATTCCCTTGCTCTACCATCATACACTGATGCCTTACTGCTGACACTGATACACTGCCTCTCTTGCTGCTCTGCTCACTCAGTTATCCATTTGCTGGAATAACCTTTCTAAGCATATACCCTGACATTTGAAGGATTGTGCAGGGCAGTAGGTTATAGAGGTAAAGTGCTAATAATGTTTCCTGCAACATCCAGATCATAGCTGGACACAAATTTTCTTTGAAATTAGAAGGATTCTATATGGAGTAAAAGAAATATTTTTTTGGAATCTGGGTAAATTTTACCTAAATGTTTATTCTTAAAAATATTTGTCATTGGGCTCGGGGTATGACATACATGCAAAAAAGGTAAAAACGTTGTACTTCGACTTTTTTGATAGTGAGGTTATTTTTCTTTTCAAGCACAAAACAACTTTTCCATTTAAAATTACTATCAAAATATATTTAAACTTATTCAGAAAACTCAAATTGAAAACAACCCCTTGTTTCAGACCAATCAAGACAACTCTTCACCAGAAGTGGTTCTTTTTAGTCCTTAATTCTATGATTTTCTGTTCAAATATTCATCATCTCAAATCAAAATTATTTCTTCCTCTTCTTATGTCTGTCAGAAAACCTTCTTCACATTCAGCTGCAATCTTGGACCCAATTTAAAGGATTATTTACACATGGTTTAAATTCTGTGGCTAAGTTAAATACCTGCTCAGATTCTCCACTGAATAACTATGAATGCCAGGTGTGCTGAACTGCTGAACCTTTCCAACCCTTTCTTCTCTTCAGCTTTTCTACATAGGACTTTTCTTCATTGCTCAATGGGAAAAAAAATGATAGCATGTTAGAAATTGAGAAGAAGCTTCCTACATTCAAAGATGCTGCTCCTGACCTTTTGTTCAGCACAGAGAGAAAATAAAGCAACATCTACAAGACTTCTGTGTTTGGAAGCAACATAAGTTCTCTTGGACACCTGGAAGTTTCTTCCCCTCCCATCTTCCTAAACAGGCATTAGTTTTGATCTAAAGACATAGAAACAAGGCATAAAAAACAATAGACCAAAGATTTTAAAATGGGTTGTCGTCCCTACAGAAAACATCTGATCAATTGAATTACCATTATTTCCCCTTCCCCCTCCAGCCTTACAAATAGAATAACAATCAAATTCACACTGAAGTCCAGGGTCTCATTTTTCTCTAGGTCGAACACACTTCAGAACAGAAATTTGTATATAAATGTATTTTAAAAATAACACATTTCAATTTAAAACCCTCTCCACATTTCAAGCTGCTTATATCTTGTACACACACATACATTTCACACATCAGGGGAAAAAGCAGACAGAACCAACCCCAAGCAGTTAACTCCTAGCACCCTTCCTTTGCTCAGCTCCCGTAGATTGCTGCTGCTGGTGGGTGTAAGTCTTTTGAACTTCTCGAAAGAAAGAGAAAACCGTAGCTCAGTGTGTTTAACCGTATCTTTTCCAGGGCTGCAGGCAGAACTTGAGAGGGAGCAATATGAAAGTGCAGTGTGCAGCTCACAGCACTCCCTGGGACTTTTCTGTTTTTTCTGCAGCTGTTCATGAACTTCAGCAGGACATACAATGGGATCCTGAATATCTGTGTGCCTCAGACATCACTCAGTTAACTTTACTCAGCAGTAAGAGGAAGAGGAGTACTTTGAGTTTTGCTCTCTGGGTTGAAAGTTGAAATGAATGGGAAGCTCGTTTCAACCAGAATGGTGGACAATGTACCCACTGCTCTTCATGAGGGGAAATGCCTCTCTGTAAGAGGTGATGGTCATACTCCTCACACCTACTCTACCTTTTAAACACCATTAAATATACTTCTCTTGTTAGCTTGGAAGGGCATGCCTTCTACAGCTAATGCCTTGTAACAATATTGACAGATAGAGTCATAATAACTATTGCACAGCCAGAGACAGAAGGGAAACTACTGCTGACCTGACTGCATTATAGAAGTTTTCAAATATGTTATGCAGTTAGAAGGAAAAAATAATTCGAAGCATAAATGAAATTTAAGAAATGGGGTGGGAAAATCCAAGGAGGCCACAGCCAAGAATCTGTAAACAGGAAAAGCTCTTTATAACAGAATAAAGAAACAGACAACTACCCAGAAAAGTAGAAGGGAGCTTTAACTCGTATTTGCTACAGTTTGTAGTCTCACCCCCAGATATAGCAATAAAGTAAACACCTACCTCATTAAATCAGATTCATAGTGCACCCAAGAAATTCTGCTCCTGCTTGGTCAGAAAGGAACCTGTGAAATCTCTGTCACACATTTGCCTAACCCAAGATCAAGCTGCCAAAGTGATAAGCAAACAGAAGAAGCAAAATCTTCAAAAACCCTGCCCACCCTGCTCCTGTAATAAGCTAGGTAAGGACAATTCACTCTAACCAGGTAGAAACCATTGCCCCTTTACTTTGGGAATCAGCACCAGAGCAGCCTCCTTTAAGCTGGGGTTGTGCTACTTCATGGTAGGTGAGAGCCTGTAAAAGGTCAGGGATTACTGAGAGGTCAACTAAGGGAGAAAGGAAAAATGACATGTGCAATAAGGACCTTCCCATCATATCCCAAGATTGCACATTTGGTTTTCTCACGTTGGGAAGAGAAGGGAGGTTGGGCCCTGCACTGCTCCCCAGGGAAAGGCTGCTCTGCCAGCCTGTCTCTGACTCACTGTTGTGACATCTGGTATTAAAGCTTAGGTAGTTTGAAGATCGGTGGAACAGAGCATTCAAAACCCCATTATTTCACCTGTTCATTTGACTTTTAAATAACTGTGTTAATTCTTATTTACCACATCAGGCCCCTGAATATACTGAGCATTGTTCCAAGTTATTGTAACCTTTCCTCTTAAAGTGGGTTTAAGCCATTACGGTCTATCACATAAATCCTTCTTAGTTTGTGGATTATTGACCTGATAGGCCCAAACGACTCCATCTGTCCTTTTAAATGGGTACAAATGCTGTGAGTGTTTTTTGCTTTCAATCCTATTATTTGCAAAATGCTTTCTTTCTCTGTCTCCTTGTGTGTGTGTGTGTGTGTGTGTGCTTAGTAGTAAGGGACAATTTATTGTCAAATTGTTGTCTACACTCTTTTAAATATAGGGCTTTCCAGTGCAAATTGCCCCCATACAGTAGCATAAGTGAATGTACTGCTACTTGACTTGGGAAATTAAGCTGTTGACTTAGAGCCAGCCTTTGAGAGTGAAGTAAAAGTTGATAGACTGGAAGAACATTTGAAAGTGAAAAAGGACTCCCTTTTGAAATGTTGATGTGAATCAAGTCTGAGTTAATGAAGTTTTTATAGTCATAAAGTTACTTTCAGATATCTACTCCAAGTGGTTCTTTTGAAAGAGCTAAAATTATGTTCTAAGGGACATTTGTTGAAGGGAAAATAGGAGTGAAATAGTTGATTACCTGCTGGTATGTGTCAGGGTGAGAGTATGCAGAGAAAAACAGGCCTTTTCATTGGTCAGTATTTGTGGGTCAAATAATTTACCACAACTAAGATAATAATTTTGATGTGTTGAATCACATAATTTCTGATGGAAGTTTTAAAGTGCTAAGAAAAGGTTCCCTGTGCAAGGAAGCCTGTTCTTTCCTGTCCCAAAGGTGCTCTACACACAGAGTCATTACTGTTAGGCAACATACTGAAAAGCCTGGAGACCAAATATGAAGACAAAAATCTGCAAAATGTGGCTGCCACCTTGGCCTGATGGATTTCATTGCTGCACTTTTGTCCTCTTCTTGTGGATGAGCCACTCCACTTGGCACCAGGAAAACAGGCCATGCAGAACATGTGGATGTGGCTTCCCAGTATGCAGAACGCTTTGCCTCTGACGTGGCTGGATTCTCTTTGCAATAAAGATTAGTGGAAAAGAGGCAGTCTAGAAAGTCTGTTCTGAATAATATTTAAAAATCTTACAGAAACTAAAAATATACTTTGCAGATGGTCTGTAATAGCTTTTGTATTCAAAAATAGAGATGTCTTAGGTCTGACACTTTGTAGAGAGTGGTTTGTAACTGGCTTATACTCTTTTATAACATATGTATGCAAGGGACACACAGTTGTTTCTTCAGGAGTGGGGAAACTCAGCAAAGAAGGAGGATATTTGTGGCAAGCTATATTTGAAGAAGAAATGCCAGGTGCCAGCACCTTCTCAAATCCAGAGGTATGGCCAAAATTTAAGTGAAGCTGTGAAATACCTTTGATCATACCATTTTGTATATGATGGTGTTATTCCAAGTATCCTTGTATGAATAGTCAGAACTCAGTCTACTTACTGCCTGGTTTGGTGGTTTTTTTTTGTTATCTAAGTGATTTATTATGTTTTTTTAAGGCATCTGGACTCCCTGACCCATCCATTATTAGACCATTGACTGACTGTAGGGTTTACCAGTGACTAAATCTTGTCCTAAGCAGAAAGCTTGCATAAAACACTTCTTCCTTGAAGTGGAAGTAATTGCATCCTAGGTGCTTGCACTTTGTTTTGGCATGGAGGAAAGTGGTGGCCTCTGGAGACAGTCCACCAAGCGGTTTTTAGGAGAGGGCATCAGCTTCCCTGGCTGAAGCAATTGGAAATTCTTCCCTGTTATACAAATTCAAAGCAAAAGTTTGAAGTGTTTAGGAAACTTTCACTTCCCTTTTAACATCAAACCAAACAGTTATATTTTGGGAATGAGCACATTTAATCCTGCCATGCTGGATACTTAACCTAATGGAAAAAGAGAGTGATCTAGATGTTCAGCTGCACCTTGGGCAACTGTTTTAGCAACACTTAGGAAATGCTGATATGCTTGAAGATATGGAAGACAATGATAAAGAGCATTTCTGCTGCATTAAAAATTAAAACTTTGCTCTCTGAAATGTAAACAGGACACTATCTAGCATTCTGCATATATCATATCCGTTAGCTTTAGGATGATGTCTAGAATTCCAAGTGAATGTAGTTTCCTTATTGTATAGTATTAACTAGCATTTTTATCCTACAAAAAGGGAAGCTGAGCATCGGATAGAGGAATATCCAAGAAATAAATTTGTTCATATATGTTTTATTTTTTTATATATAGTACGCACATATAAACACACAAAAACTGTGTGTAGCAAATATTACCCACAGTCACCCTAGGTACCAATAGAATATATTTAATGCTGAGACTTATCTAGGAAAAACCAGTAAATTTATGTTTGTTCCAATTTAGACTCATTGAATTACTGAGGTGAAATTACGCAAACCCTTTTTTTCCGAGTGGTTTCTCTGCACCAAACACAGGATTTCCATCAGGGAAGGGGAACTCAGCTTGCTAGAGAAAGCTTAACTCCATCACCCTGAATGAATATGAAGCCAGAAGGGAACCTTTCCAATGCTCACTGTTTCTGTTTTAGCATTTCAGTCACCAGGAGGAGGGAGAAGTCTTTCATGTATTACTGCAAGCTATTCATTTTATGAACTGTACCAATAATGTGGCTTATATTCTACTTGGTGACTAAATTGGTTTCTGAGTTTATAGTCACAGTAATCAGGTTTATCTAGTTAGGCTATAAAACTGAAGTTATTAATCAGGCACTAGCAAGGATGGGTTTTGAACAAGGTTTTTTGGCTATTTTAGTAGCTAGAACACTGTTTTGGTGATGGCTTTAATACGGTCTTAAAAATCTGATCCAAAGAATTATGAGGGCTGAAGGAATAGAATCACTGCTGAAGTATTTTATTAAAGCAGTTCACATTATACTGAAGGCTTGTAAGCTGACCTGTTTCTGTGAAAGCCACTCTTCTGCATCTTGGTTTGATAGGCTAATAAAAAAGAAAGGACATACTGTAGACACTTGCAAGCTTTGGGACCAGGTGACTTAAATGTAAGGGGTATCTCTTTGATAGGCAACTGGTCCATACATGGGTTCATGCATTCTTCTTATGGTAAGGGGTATGCAACAAAACAAATTGCTATCTGTAGGTCTTTCATCTTGAAACAGAGTGATGAAAACTCAGCTGGTGGTTATAGTCTCAAAGGCCACCACTAGCTGGGATCATTACATAGTACAGGTCTCATTGCTGCCTGGAATGCTTTTAAGCTATTCTGTATTTACCTGATGTCATTTAAAGGGGAAAGGATGATGAATTCTCAATTAATTGTAAAATCAAAAACATACATAGGAAACATCTGACTATTTTAATATGCATATAAATGATCTTCATGGCTGCATAATTCTTTTTAACATGAGATAGCCAGTTTTGCAATAAACTGGTTCTCCAGGATGGGCCAATTCTACTAAGACTTCACTAAAAATTTCATCCAGAGCCAGGTGGGAAGACTGAGGCCAGTCAGATGCATTGAAAGCTGTGGGATATGATCACAGCATTTGAATATTGAAGCAATTCAAAGTGGAAGTGACTGTGAATGAGTGCTGGGGTATTTGGGTAACACTGGTAGCGGCTTTCATAGACTGGAATTAATTCTGCAGCACCTAGCTCCAGAAACCTTGAGCTCAGTGAATCCTGATGGGCTGCTGGTTAGGCAGGTTTGGCAGCCTGGGATGTGCATGCTTTCTCAGGTCAGGGCTCTCTCTCGTCTTTTCTGTTGAATTTGGCTTCCATCACACAGTAAAGCAACTTCTAGGGTAGCGGAAGAGTGCAGCCCACCTCTGGTCATCCATGCACCACTGGAAAGTTGCAAAAACTCTGCAGGGTCACAGCTGAGCCCAAATCCCAGACACAAAACCATGCTCTGGCTGGATATCTGCTTGTAGCCTTCAGGCAGAATGTGATGCAGAGGAGTTTCAGCAGGGGGACTTCAGCTGTCCTCATACCTTCTTTGTTCCAGGTAGTTAGAGTGAGTTGTCCTAGAACATAGTGATGAGTCTATGGAAGCCCAGACTGGCCTTTTTTATCCAAAGAACTTTGTTCTCTTTTTTTTTCTAATCAGTGGAGTCTCTACAGGAAAACTCATCATGACTGAGGAGAGCTTTCTTTTCAAGTAGTGAAAGTCAACACAGTGTTCTGAAATCATATTCCTGACAGCTTGATGACATCTCCAGATGCTGAGACGAAATCATGTAGAGGAGCATAGATTATCTGATAAATATATACACTGATCCCAAATGGTTCCAAAGGATAAAGGTGTTCTATCTTATGAGGACTTTACTGTGTTGCTCTCTACTCCCTCAAGAGATGTGTCTGCCTATAAACTTTGTGCAAATTGTAAAGTACCATTTACAGAAAGGATCCTTCTCCTTTTAGCTCTGCAGCAGCTGCAAATGCTGAGAGTGATCTTGTTCACCTCTTAGACACTAGAAAAACCTTTATGGCAGAACTATCATAAAGCTTTATGTTCATGTAGCATGTCTAGGACAGCTTTTCAGGAGAGGCCCATGTGTGATTCCTTAATAAAAATAATGAGTGAATAATCATTGGCAGTACACATGCAAATTGGCTTTCCAAAGCATGGACACACAAGACAAAGTTTATCAATCAAGGGCGCCAAAGCAATTGCGAGCAGTCCTTGGAGAATTAGTCCTCCAAGGATGCATAAAATCAATCTGGCAACCTCTGAAATGTACAGTCCAGTTGCTTATGTCCTTACAAATATTCACCCTCTCACTGTGGAGGCACTAAGGAATGCAGATGAAAAGGAGTGTTTCAAGAATGAAACAGTCACTCTGCAGCAAGAAGCCAAGTAAAGACTGATAATTATTTTATCTGTGCTGAACAACATTGTAAGCAAATTGCAAATAATTATGACAAAATACCATCAACAACATGACAGACAGTTGTATGCTGGGGCATTTGGCACACAGCGCTGCCGAGCCAAGCGTTTGTTCCCTTTCAGATGCTTGTTTGTTTTTTTGTCTGTTGCTTTGATTCACACTCCTGCTCTAATAAAGACTTTTTACACTGTCATTGTGTACAGTGTTCAATGATTTATGCCAGAGGATTGAACTTGAGTAGCCAGATCTCCTCTTCATTTCCCACTGCAGGGACTGTTCCCTGTCAGAAGCTCTTTCCATTCCCTGGGAAGAGGAGACAAATGAGCCCAACCAGTGATATCCATGAGGGGTAAACGCCCTGGAAGGAAAGGCACGTGGAGATTCTTCCTCACAGGAGCGGAATATCATTTTACTATAAGGACGTGCTGGCAAACTTGTGCTATCAGACAACTTTTGACACTCATGGCCTGGACTTGCTGGGCATTTTTGCACCTCTGCTAAACCATGTGGCCTTTTGGGGGACTGATGGCCTGTCCCTTTGATGTTGCAACAAGACCCTTTCTGTTGGCTTTGGTGGCAGATGGCAAAAGCTCCTTGTAAGGAAGCGCTGTACAGCAAGTGAGATGATCTCATCCTGTTTGACTAGTCTAAACTAAGTGTATAAAATTTAGGAAACACAAAGGGCTTCAGATTTTAAGTTGCTTGTTTTGCAAAGTTACCCTGTAGTAAGATAAAGCCAAAAAAATGGGCAACACAACTGCAGATGAAATCTAAAACTGACAAATGCGGTGTAGTTCACAAAGAAAGTCACAAGAATGACTAAACAGTGCTAACAGTGTTAAAGCAGCATATTCACAATTTTCCTTGCAGGTGTAGCTCCTGCCCACAGGAAAAAGAAAAAAAAAAAGCTTTAAAAGTATGTGGTATATACTTAGCAACTGATCCTTGAGAAGCAAGCCAGTCTTTAATATCTTCCACACATTTGGAAATAGAGGTCCTTCAATTGAGGAAGCAGAGGATAATTAAGTACAAATTCTGTCTGGGCTTCTCCTTTTTCTGGTCAGAAATATTGTTCAGATGCAAAACGTGGCTGTAGCGTTGGTCTTGGAACCCTAGGCTTTTATGTCAGCCCATACTGAGGAGCAGAGCAAAGAGTCACAGCACACACAGTGCCTTAGCTCTGCAGAAGAAATGTGAGTATGAGCAGATGTTCGGCAGGCTTTAAGTGCAGTGGGGTGCAGCATTTAAGGCCTTAAACTTTCGGAGAGTTGAAGGATGCCAGGGGGATGCAGGAGGTGCACGGGGAGCAAATCCCCATTGCCTCCCCGACAGCGAGAGCATGCTGCACGCCAGTGATGGCAGTGCGGGCATACAGACCCCTTACACACCACACCTCTGTTTTTGAGGTCAAGGCACTGGCGATCTGAGCGGGAATAAAGGAGAGACTGAAAAACAGTGCGGTGCAGGGAGTATTTTTCAGCGGAGAGAACAAAAGCTGCTGTCTCTCCGACAAGGCAATGAGCCCTCTAGAGGCAGCTGCAACCAGAGCAACCCCTACCATGGTGCTGCGCCATGGAGGAAGAGCCCAGCCTGGTCTCCCACGCCTTTGCACCTTCTCCAGGCACCGCTCCCTCCCTCTCCCACAGCTCTTCTCCCTATCCCAGTCCCCCGACTCCCACCCCCAGGTAATTACTCCCACTTTAGCCAGCAGGCTGCAGAAATCTCGGGCAAAGGAGCTGCAGCTGGGCACGGACACAGCAGCATTTAAGCCACTTAAAAAGGTTTGCAAAAAAGTTTCTCTGCTAGTACATTATGTATAGATCATTGACCAGTCCTCATCCTACGTGGCATTTCTGTAAAGATGTGGCAGAAATTGAGGAAAACTTCTCAGCTACCCGGTAATCCATTCAGAGTCAAACTATGTTCAGGATGAATCTAACCACAGTCCAGCCAGTCTCTGGTAAGAGTTGTTATGGGCAGCAAGCACAACCAGCCCTCCATGCCTACAGGAATGGCCAGGGCATTGTCTCCCTCTTCGTGCTTCCCCCTGAAGAGTGAGTGAGAAGGGAGTGAATAACAGCAGAAAAATACTGCGGAAGAGTAGTGAGGGTGCAGGGTGTCAAGCAGGTTACAGAGTAGCTTCAAACACAAAAGGTGATTAATTCCTTACTGTAAATGGTTCAATTAAAATCACGGATGCCTGCCTTTTCTATCCTGTAAAAGACAGTGGATACTGCGGGAATGCAGTGATTTTAACCAGGCAGGTTTTCCAAGGGCTTCAGAAGCTGTGGAGCTGACTCATCTCTGGCTCCTCTGTGCTGTGGGTGAAGCAGCAGCCGGGAAGGCTGGATGTGCAGCCGCCCTGGATCAGGGGCTCTGACTGGGGTCGTGACCGTGTGCTGGTTGTATTTTATCACTCTTGCTTCATTTTCAAGGGCTCAGGACTTGTCAAAAGCAGAAGAGAAGTTGTTCAGGCTTTGAAAAATCCCTCCAGGCACTTCTGCACACCTGCCTTTACAAGACAGTATAAAACATTTCTGCAATCCCCCTGAGAAATGTGTTATGTACCAGTTGTGGGCATTCAGCTTGGTCTGGAGAAGTGCCCTGCAACTTTTCTCTGCTTTATCTTCAAAGCTCTGAGTGATACCTATCTATCCAGCTATCAAACCACAATTTCTCCAAAAGGAGAACCTTTCTTTTTTTTTTTTTTTTNTTCCCTGCTTCCTCAAAAATCTTACACTGTAAGATCAGCATTAAAGGGCTTAACACCTTAAGCCCCTCATGACAATGTCTGTGGTATTAATTGCTGGATGATCTTGCTCCAGTGGTCGGCAAGATGCAATAGCAAAATGGTTCCAGTGATTTCTCCTCTGAAATATCTAAGTCCAGTACTGGTATTTCCTACGTCCTTACATTTCTTGACTAGATCTTAATTAAAAACCTAATAAAATTCTGTAATTTGACTGAGACAGTGATAATTTGAAACATGCAGTTAATTTCTTTTAAGTTAATTTTCTTTTCTCTCAGGTTCATCCACCCATCTCAGGCAGAGGAAAAAAGGAAAAAAGAAGCTCAAATGTTATACAAAATTACCCCTTATTATATAAGCCTCTCAACAGATATTTGTGGGATAATATGAAAAATATAATGTATAAACCTCTTATTTACAGTTTAATTTATTGTGCACATTATTTTTAAGGGTGTGATAGCTGTTTTAATTCAACTAAATATATATGTTATCTAGCCCTTACCTGGCTGCTTTTGGAGGGAATTCAAGGGAAGTGTTCTTGATTTTTTTTTTTTTCCCTTTTCAAGTGGAGGCAAGAATTAGATGCATATGTTCTCAAAAAGAATGCAAACATATAGTTTAATTTAATCTCTTTGTTAATTTTTTTTTTTCTGTAAACTAATAAGACTTTTGGAATCAGCTTTTTAAAGTGACTTAAGCCTACAGATTGATGCTTGGGCTGACATGTTAGCAAGGCAGGGGTGGGACGATTTATTCTTGGAAGTCTGTGACAGAATTGATGGAAAGCCTAAAAAAGATGTTTCCTTTATAAAGATGTTGGTGCTGTATGGGCATCAGTCCACACATTTCATCTGCTTGTTATGTTGTTGGTGTCTCACAAGCTACAAACCCCCGCTGCTGCAAGCAGTAGTAACAGCAATCCCTAGCCCACTAGCATCAGTTGCCTAAACACTTGTAATGCAGCCTAGCCCTAGACTAGGAAGACACATAGATGGCTGATTTTTTTCCTTTTGATTTTAAACTTTTGACCAACAAAAAACTTGGTTTTCTGCATGTATTTTTTGGTGGGAGGAGGGGGGGAGAAAGTTCCAGTTTAGTTAATGCCATCCCGAACGAACAAAAAATTTACTTTTTACTCTTGAACTTTGTTTTTCAGGCTGCAGAACTCTGAAGATCAGGATGAATTTTTTGTCTCGGCAAAGAGTAGAAAATAATAACTTGAGTCTTGTCAAGCAGGTCTCCTGTCTCCTTTGACAGCTCAGCCTTTGGTGTCTGCAGTAGGTCAGATGTATGGCTGTATCATAATCCTTTTGAATCAGCCCATCAGGAGGAAAGGAACACAGACTTGGAAGGGTCCCCTCTCTTCCTCTGAAAGCATTTGGGCATTTTAACCTGTCTTTGGGTACCATTTTGCAGTCAGTTGAAGAGCTGTTGCCCTTCCTCTTTGTAATTAGAGAGGGATTAGGTCTGATGCCTTTCTGGTAGTTGTTTGGGATTCAGGGAAGGAATTTTGCCCTTGCCATGGCTGTCTGGACAGCGCTGAAGTTTTGTTGTTTTTTTCCTGAATCCAGATGTCAGGTAAGTAAAGTTTATAATGCATTTTATAACAGCTGGCTGGCGCCTAGGAGAAGGGACTGGTTTCCCAGTAGCCTGGCCAAGGAAAGAGTAAGACTTGCACAGTCACAAAACATTTTCCTTAAATAAGTTAAAATATCCTGTGTTTCAGCTTGTGTCTGTTGCCTCTTGTCCTTACAGCATGCAGTTCCAAGAAGAGCCTTGTTCAGTATTTGCAGACATCAGGTCTCCTCCTTACCCTCTCCCTTTTGGCTGAACATGCCCAGCTCTCTCAGCTTCTCCTCCTGCACTGTGTGCTCCAGACTCGTGGTGGCCCTCTGCTAGACTGGCTGCAGATAGTCAATGTTTTTCATGTACTGCAGAGGCCAAAAGTAGATATAACACCTCAGCTGTGGTCCCACAATTGCAGGGGAGAGGGAAATAATTATGTCATCATTATGTCATCATTCTTGCTAATGCATCCTGGCATGCTGTAGGCCTTCCTGGCAGAAAAGATGCATTGCTGGTTCGTGTTCAGCTTGATGTTCACCAGAACCTCCAGGTCTTACCTGCAAAGCTGCTTTCCTGTCAGAGCTCAGTCTGTCCTGTGCATGGGGTTATTTCTCACCAGGACAGGGCTTGGTGCTTCCCTTGGTTGAACTTCATAAGGTTCACCTTGGCCCATTTCTCCAGCCTGATCTCCAGCATACTGACTGCTCTCCTGTTTAGGCATTGTCCAAAAACCTGCAGAGAGAACACTCATTCCCCTTATTCAGTCCTTTGAACAGACACTACACAATACTGGTGCTGGTAGGGACCTCTGGGGTGCTCTACAAGGAAGAGGCTGCCATTTGCACTTCAGACCCATAATCACCACCCTTGGAGCCTGAGGGTTCAGAAGATTTTCCACTCAGCTTCTTGTCCCCTCATTCAGTCCACCTCTCACCAATTTCCTTATAAATTTGATTTCTAGGAGAAGGTGTGGACTAAGTTAGGGCTTAAAATAACCATTCGGGTTCAGAACAAAACATTTCTATTGGCTTGAGCAATAAGTAAACACATATATTGTGGTGGCAGTTTATGCCAAAAACTTGTTTTGTGGATTGTAAAATTGCTGCCATTTCACCCAGAGATCTGCCAAATAACCCATGGGGAAAAAAATAGGGAAATAGAAAGCACTTCATATAGGCTGGCTGCTGAAAGAAGACTTACATAACTCCTATGTCAGACTGAGGCTCGACCTAGTAATGTTAAAAACATTAGGCTCATTCAAACGATAATGAAACCATGAGCTAATCTCTGAATGTCAAACTATCACTATTATTTGAGATACACCTGCCAAATGTATATAAACAGTTGTTATTGTCTTTAGTTACTGTTTGTGGATAATTCCCTGCAGCATATGTACATTACTTCTTAATTTTTGGAAATATGAGATCTTGTTCTTTCTGTGTGATTTTTAGAAATTACTTTCATTGTTCCTTCTCTAAGAATACCTGCTGTAATTATCTCTCCATGAGAAGGTGGGAGAAAGGATGACCACAGAAATCAGGTGATATTAAGGAAAGATATAAAATTTAAAAAATACAAAACCATCAAGAACAGTTCCTCATAACTAATTTCTTCCAGAATATTTCAAAATTATTTTTAACTCCCTTGGGTGTTACTCTTTTTGATGCCTCTGTGTTATATATAGAATCAACACTTTCAGAAAAGGGACCTGTGATTTCAAATGGCATTATTTCAGGTGCTGAAACGAAATGATTTTGCTGGAAGCTGGTCATGAAAGGGTGATCCTTATCACTCTCTAGCAATTATTTGCACTCCCAGATTCTATGGACATGTTGAAAATAGTGGCTACAGATCCCCTGTGGTTTTTCGAGTGCATGCTACCAGGATCATAAATGGGACAACGTTACCATTTCTCCACACATTAAGTACCAACAGTGGTGCTGGGCATGTTCAGTAAACACACATCTGACTTTCACTTTTTGCCCAAAATGTTTCCAGGCACTGAAAGACTCAGGCTCTGAACTTCAGGGATTGTTGAATGGGAATCAGAAGCTGTCCTTTGTGTGCTTGGGCTCATGGGTTATGAAGAGAATAAGCAGTTCCAGGTCCTCTAAGGCTGACTGTGCCCTGCAAGGGCCCCGTGTTGGAAGTCTCCAAACTGTTCAGGTTGCGAAGACCTAAATGGCACGCTACATCTTCAAGACTGGGCTGGATGGGGCTCTGAGCAACCTGATCTGGTAGAAAGTGTCCCTGCCCAGGGCCGGCAAGTGGAACTAGATGGTCTTCAAGGTTCCTTCCAACCCAAACTGGTCTGTGATCTCTGCTTTCCCACCTGCACCTTCAGGCAGATGGCATCTGTTGCCCAGTGAAGACACAGCTGAAAAAAAATTAAGTTGTTAAGTCTGGAGCGGGTTAAGAACATAGGAAGAACTGGAAATGCACTAAAACCCAAACATAAAAAGGGAAGGAGAATGAGTTTAGTCAGGCAGTTTCAAATTTCAAAGCCATCATCTCTAGCTCACCGGCAGTGGATGGGTGGATTCCCTCCAAACTAGATGCAGAGATATGTGTTAATTTTCTAACAGCAAAAAAGATAGGTCAATAGCAGACCCAGAACCTAAATATAGAAGCTTCTACACTTAGTTACTATGTAATGCAGCTTGTGATGGTTGCCAGAGAAACCCATTTATGCTCTTGAATAAGGTTGTGCTCGCCCTGCTTTATCCTCTCCCACATAATGAACATTTTAGAAAGTGGTTTAGTACAGAATTGAACTATGGTGAATGCACTGCATACAGAAGCAGTAAGTGTTTAGATGTCAGCTGTGTATGTGTATTTTTCTATTTTGGGATACAGTGAAACAGCTCAAGGTATCTCTCTATAGTACTGGAGAACAGCAATGTTCCTAGCTCAGTCTGAGTTCTTCCATCTCAGATCTGGGGGTGGTTGAAGAGAGGCACTTTCACAAGACACTCAGCAAAACTTTTGCCCGTCTTTTAGTTTCAGCAAGGACTGAACTTTTTAACAGCTATGAGGTGTTGGGTTTCTTCATGACTGCATAGCTTTTCATAGTTGTGGGTTCTTCCCTGTCAAGGACTAAAAGCAGACAAGCCAGTGAACCACTAGAACTGAAAGCACCACCTATGGCCTTGGGCTGTCTCTCCTTGCAGGAGCTCAGCCTAGACTGACCAGGTTGAAAGCCAGACAGTAATGTCTATATGAAACTGTGGCACCTATGCATTATGCTGCAGTAAGACTGCCAAGGGCATGAGGGAAATGGGCTAGTACTAGCCTATGGATGGACAGGGCCTCTGCAGCCTGGGAGGCACGTGACTTTGGCAGATAGAACTGTAGGGCTAAAACAATCATGAGCCTTGGAGAGTAGTCATACTGGGGATGAATAACTTTTGAGTCTCCTCTTCTAGGAGAAGTAGCAACCATGAATAATTCTGTTTTCCTGGTCTCAGCTGGGTCTCCTCCTCTGTACCATGTCTTGTCAAAAGGAACATAGCATCAGTCAACTGGATCTTCATCATCTTTTTCTGATGATTCATTTTCTTCATTTCTGCAAGGGTTGTGCTTCACCTGTGCAGTTATTTGGCCACAGGACACAACATCCTCTACCTCATAGCCTTGCCTGAAAGGGATGGATTTTCATGTCGGGCTGTGAACTGAATAACATCTGTTACTCATGGTCAAGACGAAGAGCAAAAATACATTCTTCTGACACTTGCTCTTTGGAAAATCCTTCAATTAGCCCTGTGCACTTTTATGAGGCTGGGGGCCTTTGAGACTTTTAAAAAGAAACATGCAGAATATTTCCCTTGTGATTTCCCCCTAATCTCTGGAATCAGCTCAATCTCATTACTTATTGATTGATCGGGGCATTAGTTTTGTGACAAAGGTGTCAGCAAAGCACTGAGCAGGGAAGAACCCACACTGAAAAGCAGTAAGACAAAAAATATGAATGTAGAAAATAAAAAGTATTGATCTCCAGAAATATTTGCCCTAGCTGTAGAATAGCAGAGCCATGGAAAAAACGATGTGGCTTCAGCTCACAGCAGAAACTTCTCTTTGATAAGATGGAAAAAATAAGTCAGAGGAGGAGCAATGGTGAACTACTGAGAGCACTAGGGTAAAAAAAAAGAGAAATTAGGAAATATCCTGAAGCCAAACTACTAAACAGAGAGTACAAAGTCCCCTAGATGATTTGTATGCTGCGCTTAGAAACCACTCACAGCTGGGCAGGAGATCAACAGTACACTGACAATCAGATATTAAGTAGAAGGAAAATGGCATGGATACACCATGCATGTCCAGATCACTTGAAATATGCGAACAGGAGGAATGGAGGTGGAAATAATATTTTTAGTGCTTGATACTAGGATTTTCTCTCCCCCCAGTAAAATTTGCTTTATTTCTTCAGAAAGATGTCTTCAAGGATTTTTAAAATAGCCTCAGACACTTCCCTTGCTGCTGGTCTAATGTTTCTTCATTTCTTTCTCCTTGCTTAGGATCTCCTCATGACTCCTTTTATTTGTTAAATATATGAAAGGCAACCTCTGGTTTTCACATATTTTATTTCTCACAGGACTTGCATTTTAAAACTTGCTGACACACTGCCAATCTGGGTGCTCATTTCATACTCTTTCCTGCCTGAAATGCCTAAGACAGTCACTCTTTTTTAAAATTCTTCCTTCACACAATGACTTCTGCAATAAGACCCTGATACTTTGTTGGAGTTGCTAGGCACTGCTGTGGCTCCAGTAATTATAATAAAGAATAGCGCATAATCTGAGAATGTTTCATGTTTCAAAGTCCTTCTCACCTCAGCAAATACATGCAGAAATACATAGAGAGGTTTATCCCTACACAGTGCAATTACGTAACTTAGGAAAATCATGCCTTCAGCATCCTTGATTACCATGGCTTTAATTGTCCAATTTCTTTCTTCAAGGTTTCAGAAGTCAATGGTTAATAGTACTTTTCTCATAACTTTCTGACTCTCATCTTTCTGAGTTCTCTTTCAATTTACAAAAGGTTTCCACATGCTCGCTGCTCTACCTACACACTTGGGAAGAGTAGCAGGGAGAGAGAGACTGCTGAAGCACAGGATCCATTAGCAACTGTTTCCCTTGCAAGGGCGTGAGAAAATGTGATTCTCTACCTGATGTTGATCACAAATTCCCAGGTCTGTCTTTGGCAAAGAGAAGAGAGACTGTATGAGTCTCAGCTTTGTAGCCATAATTCCTCTCACCATCACTGTAAATGGATTTAACTACAGCCAAGTTTTAGACAAATCTTTCAGCAAAGTGCCAGCAAAAAATGTAGGTTGTAACAAGGGCCCTAATTCTGTTTTCACAATGATGAGATTAAACAGGAGCTTGTCTCAGCCTCTAAGCCTCTCTTAGAAGAGCTATACCCATGGCTTTACCCTAAACTCCAGGCAAGGTCTTCTGAGGTTTTGGGTCAGACAATATTTGTCTGTGGCATGACCTAGGGGGTCATGGTCCCTGTCTCCTGTAGAAAATAAATGGGGGACTCGTCCTGTGCCAGTCAAATAACAGGCATAGATTGCTTCCCCTCTGTGCCATCACAACCCCACTGACTGTCTTTCACAGACAGGGTTGGAGTACATCTGTATTATCAGCTGGAATCTGTCTGGAGCTGCTGGTGGTGGCACTGCAGGGGATATTGCAAGGACTTAGTCCAATGCCCAGGGAGCTACAGGGTACATGCAGTGAGCCATGCACCCCCAGAACAGGAACAGCTCACCTTTTCCTGTCCTGTCCCGAGGCACAGCAGGCACATGGCCCTTGGTGTGGGATGTGGGAGACGCAGTTGCAGGTTTTATGCCCACAAGACGTGGGTTTACGCTTGTGATGGCGCAAAGGGCTGGGAAATACAACCCCTCTGCCATCGGTGCCATTACTTCAAGTTATTCTTCAAACCTTAATGACTGCAGTGGGGGAATAAGAGAAAGAGAAGAGGGTAATAGACTTCGTCACAAGAGCAGCCATGTCCCTGCAACTCTTGGGGTTCAAACAATAGAGGAGACAGAAGAAAAAAAGTGTGATGCCAATCACTCTTTTCAATATCCTCCCACGTAGCAACTGCTTCTATTGAGCCTTTCTATTGTGAAAGCCCTTCTTTCACTGCAGAGCGGGAGCTCTCAGTGAGCCTTGGCTTCCAGTAGAGAAAAATACTGTGCTTTGGTCAATAACAGTGAAAACTTGTTTATACCTTAGATTTGCTGGAGTGCTGTGCTGGTCGAGGGCTTGAATCTGCATAGAGAGAGTGCTGCAGCCTGGCTCCTTGCTGTAAGACAAACCCGATTCTTCCTCTGAACTTATCCAGGAGGAACTTGCCAGCCCTTCAGCCTTATTGCCTGCAGGGCTCGAGCTCTCAGAGCAGATAGGCTGGTTGAGAAAAAGTGGGCACAGACCACAAGGGCCAAACACTCTTTTCTGTCACCTCAACACTGGTGAGATCCTGACTGGCTGGTAGCAGCTGCCTTTTACTTCCCAAGAGACAGCTGGTCATCTCTGCCCCTGAAGCTATTGGAATGAGCCTCCAACTGCACCACACCTAGACTTTGACGAAGTTTGTACCTATAGCTAAACTTTGCTTCTTGAACTCACTTTCAGTTTTTAAAAGAATCTCTTTTGGCTTCCAAGTAGAACAAAAGAGAATTTACATTCTCTAGGAAATGTGATGATAATGACATTAGAGAAACCTGAATTTAACTTGAAAAATATGATGACAGTGTATGAGCAATTTGCAAGGGAATCCCTGTGAAAAACATGTTGCTAAAACTGACATTAAAAAAAAAAATGAATTCATTAAAAGCAGAGCTAAGCAAGTCCAAAGAATATGTATTGCAGATCCTTAATAGAATTTTCCAAAATTCCATGCTATTTTGGAAAGGTCTTCAGTGCAGGAGAAAAGAGAGAAGCAAAAGATCTGCTAACGCTCCTGAAGAAAACTTAGCTGACAAATTGACAAATTGCTACATGTATTTTCAACTCAAGAATAAAATAGCAGAACAAATGTTAGTAACAGGAAAGCCACTGGAATATCAGAGGCTAAAGTAGTGCTTGAAGGTACCCTTCCACCAACTAAATGCTCTCACAAAGGGTTTTAAAAGACTGACAAGAGTATACACATGTATAGATCAACAGCAATAACAGCTGTGCTGTATTATCACTGCTTTGTTATTTCTTTGTGAGAATATTGGTTGTAAAACAAAATTACAAAAAAAAGTAGTGCAACTGCAAATTGGGTTACTTCTGCAGTTTCCATTATTGGTCAGGAAGCTGGTAATTGAAGGATCATTAAGATGTGAAAACATGTCTTAAAATAACTTGTTCAGCAAAGAAGCGCTTTTATTGGATTTCTTTCTCTGAAGGCCATCTCCAATATTTCTCAGAGCTGCAATATGCTGCAATGTGCAAGTCCTTCTGGCTCTGTTAGAATTTGCTGAGCGAGCAAAAAAGCTTCTTGATAGATTGAATTTAATGAACTTGCATGGAAAGACCTAATCACAGGGCTAAAACAGAGATCTCTGTGGCCAAAACCACCTCTGTGCAGCTGCTGAAGGCATGACAGCTAGGTAGAGACACTGCAAAAATAGGATTCCCAGGGTTTCAGAAGAATGAAATGCTGCAAATAGCTGGCTTAGGGATTTTAAGGAAGGGCTTTAAGAGATATCCTTTAAACTTAGTGGTAAATCCTAGCAAAATCCCCTAAAAGAGAAAAGCTGGAAATTTGCACCTGTCTTTATTTAAAACCAGCTTTCCAACTTCTCTCTTCAGCCCTTGACAGGAAGCATGCCTTGAACATGAAACGAATTCTAGGTGTCGAGGCTTCACTGTATTTTCTGTTTTGTTTTGTTTTACCCTACCCTTCAGCAACTTCAGAGCCATGAAACACCCATGAAGTCCTCACCCCATTTGCCTCTCTGTACACGGGTCAGGGAGACAAAACCGCTTCCAGGCCAGTTTGGGGCTGTGTGGGGGAAGCACAGCAGGGCACGGAGCAGCCACACCATGGCTTGCTGAGCCCCTCTTGGGTAGGTGCTGCGCCCTCCTTTAATGCCAACACTCCCAGAGACCTCCACATGTGTGCTGTAATGACCCTGACTGCTCCTGGTCTCTGGGTAAACAGCGTGGTGCCACATTATGGCTGCAGTGGGATTTCAGAAAGCCCTCGTGCTGTGGGGTGGATACCTCTGGGTGCAGGAGAGCACACGAAGAGGGAAGCCTGCTCCCTATAGACCTTCATGTCAGCAACGTGAGCTCAAACCTTTCTTATCCTCAGTGCAGGTAATTATGCCCTCCCACTGCTTTAAACAAAAATACATTCTTCTCTTTCAAACAGTCAGGTTTTGATAACTTTTTTTTCTGCCCACCTTAGCTCATATCAATCAGGCTTTACGTAACTGTGGTATTTTAAGAAGTAACACCTACTCTGCAAAAGAGCTATTAGCAAAGGCCAACATAAAAGGAGAAAAGGGTTACATGGAATGTTACGTTCTGTCTAAGGACAATATTTTCACAAATAGAAATCAGAAGGAAAAGCTGACCTGGAGGGAAAAAATGCCATAGAAGGAACCTTTGTACTAAATAAGATTTGGTTTCGTAGAGCCATTCCTGGCGTTTATTCTGTTTTCACTTTCAATGTACTACAGAAGAGGGCAGTATAAACCCAGTGTTTTGCATGTAGTAACAAGAATGCTTCTGTGGTCACATCAACAGCATTGAACCTTAAATTAATGTTTCTCTTAATACACTGGGGAAGAATTCATTCAAGAACAGAACCAGCTACTTCTGTTCTCCTGTGGTTCACACTGTGGAGGATTTTCTAGCCTGAGTCTTTAGAAACACAGGACCGAGAGTCTTCTTTCACTCTACATTTTCTGTACATATGATCTGTAAATCCAGCATATAACACTGCATATGAGGTATGCACATCCTAAATGCCAAACAAGGAAAATCAGGGTCAGACTTCAGCAAAGAGCAAGGTAGGCAATTTCAGCACAGTGCTTTTCCTTACTCCCATGGAGATAGATAGGAAAGCTGTGTCAGGAAGAGAATGATTCTCCAGGAGTCTTGCTTCAGTGGATTTTGAATAAGTGGAACATCCAGCTGCAGGGGTGGGTAGAGCAGCTGGAGGACTCCTGGTGAACGAGCTCTAGGTACTGCTTTCAGATTGCAAAAGTGCTTGTGTAAGCTACCACACTAACACAAACTTGAAAGTATGAACAGAGAGGAATAGAGGTTGGTATCGATTTGGTTTGTTGTTTAAAAATATATGGCTGCCTAACCTTGTCTGCTAAAATTACCTCACCACCACAGCAAGACAGAGCTGTAACACCTTCCAGACATAATACAAGTCATGGTTGCAGTGGCAGCCTCACTGTATCTCACCAGAATCTGAGGTGCAGGCAGAGATCATACTTTTAATCAACCTGGTGCTATTAGAAAAAACAGACAACCTCAGGGATATAATCATCTGTCATGCCTTCAAGGAGTTGAGTTTGCAGAACACTTTGCACTTCCTTTCCACAGCACTCTTTCTCTTACATAATAGTTCAGCTTCCCTTATATAATAGTAACTTTCTAAAATCTCCTTCCATTGCTGATTTCTTTAAATGGTTTGCATCTCTCAAAAGAGATTGCAAAAGCAATTTCTCCATGAACTCTGACAGGAAACATCAGACAGCTTGTGGAGGTTGTGTGTGCAGAAGGAAGGAAAAGTTTCCTCCAAAAGCTGGAAGGAAAGGGGATGAAATTACTATTTATACTATCACAGACCTAAAGTTATAATTTGACATTTAAAATGTACTCAGTGAGAAACTTGTATAAAATCAACTTTGAAGATCTAACAGGATACCACAGGGACTGTAGGTGGCTGTGGTCTAATAGAGAATTTCATAGAAGCACTTAGCAGGGATAGTGCTCTAATAAAAAGAATCTATAAAAAGAAGTTTCTGTGAAAATCTATAGGATTTAGCAGCAGAAGTGGGGAGAAGGCGGGGAGAGGCAGAGGAACAGGGAAGATGTGACTTAAGTAACGTCTGCTGAAAATTGCATGTTTTACAATTTTGTGTAGGTGGACTCTAAACATTTTAATGATGCAAACGTCAGACTTGGATGTCAAGTGGCCCAATGCATGAAATGTGGAGATGAAGAGCTGGAGTTTCTGCCCATCTGTAGCAAAACTGTGTTGCTATTTATAGGCTTGCTTTTCTCAAATATCTAAAATGCTTTCATTGCTTCACACAAACAGGCATGCCTATAGCTGAATGTAACTGACTCATCTGAGTACTGCAGTATCCCTTAAATTAGCAGGACTCCAAAATCCTACCTTTTCACTATGAAAGAAGCTAGGTAGGTAGGTAGGTAGATATCTACCTTGTCTTTTGAGAAATATTGCAACTCCTGTACAAGAGGTGTTTTGGTAATCCTTGAACTTGAAGATTTTGCCAGTTTAGTGTTGGGCTTGACATTTTCCCAAGCTCTGCCAAAATTCTCCTCCTCCACTTGCAGACTCTGCTTGCTTGTGTTTTGACAGGGAGGATCATGACTGGATTTGCTGAGGAGATCCATATTCAGAAGAGGCAGTTTTTAACCCAACCACGCGGTTAACCTGAGCACATCATGGAAAACATGCTAGTTTAAATGCATTATGTACATTTACTTTGTCAGCTGTTTTTCATGGATGTCACTTGAACAGTCACTGCATAAGCACTCCCTGACTGATTTAGGTTTGCACTAGTTTGAAATCCCTGTCAAATCCAAACAGTGTCTGTGAGTAAGTAAACCTGACCATCAGCCAGGCTCAGTGTAGAAAGAAATACCCTGACATTGCAGTAATTACAGTACAGAGAGAGTATAATTATCTGGAATAGCTGGAATTGTGTATTATTCTCATCTTCTTAAACAAATAGGTCATGAAATTATTCAGAAGGCAGATTTGTATTATGTTTGTTACTTTTGTAGTCCCAGGAATTTTTTCAGGGTGCCTAAGAAATAAAGTTATATAATGTCACAAAATTGAGACTAAAGTGTTTAGGCACAAGAAAGTGCTGATTAAAAAAGAACGAGAAACACAGGAGCAAAGCTTTCTCTGCCTTGTTAATGCCACTTTCTATGTGCAATATAGACTGTCACTAGGAGGCAGCTGTGCCACAGATTACATGGTCCTTCTCGTTTCTCTGTTGATTTTTCTCACAAACCTCACATCCTAGGGCCTCGGAGCTGTGTGACCAGCTTTGCCAGTCTCAGAGTGACCTGTAAGCATGACTTGTCCAGATGATACACAAGATATCTAATCTTAGCCTTATCCGGTAGCATCTCAGCCAATTTGAGGTTAAACAGCTCCTGTTCCTTGTGCAATGTCCCACTCACATGGACCAGCAGTTGTCTGGGGAACCTCACTGTGCCATGCACAGTATCCACAGCACCACTCTTTACCCAAAACTGCAGCAAACTGCTTCTCTAACCGACTCCTATCAGTGTTTTCTTGCCTATGTTTGGCAGAGCAGTGAAGCCCTTGGGTGTTTTATACTTTACCCTGCATGGCGCAGCATGAGGGCCAAATTCCTCAGAGTCCTGACAGACCCTGGCCACAGAAACCTCAACTAGAAGAAAACCTGGTCGAATTTTTCTTATCTAAATGCTCGCTGTGCATGCCATTAATTCAAATGATTGCAAATATAAGTGCCTGAAGCTCTCTAGGAAGAACTCTCAGAAAACGCCCCAGTCCTTCAGGAAAACACAGTAGACATCCATCTCTTAGCAGGTAGATTTCCCATAGAGGCTTAAAATTGTAATGTCCTGGTTGTAAAGGTGATATCTTTCTAAGAAGTAAGTGAAAAAACATTGCACTACAGCACAGCTTGGTTGACCATTAACCATTAACCAGCTGATGCAGTTGTAACTACCAAGTGGCACAGTTCTCCTTCCTACTACTCTCTACATCACTATGGATAGCATGAAGGGCCAAAGCCTGGCTGGCTGTTCATGTCCAGACCTCAATGTACTTAAAAGCCTTGATGAAGTCTCTAAGGAAAGGGGGCTGGCTGGGGCCATGCTGTTGAAAGAAGCAAAGACACGTTGAAGTTTGCACACACAGTGAGACAAGGCAGGGAAAGAGGACAAGGCAGTGAGAGAGTATCTGCAGGGCAATAGGTGAGCCTATGGCACATGGTGACACTTCTAATGCAAGTAAACACTACAAACAAAAGCAATCTTGCCCTTAGGCAATGTGAGTATAGAATATATAACCAACTACCTTCCTAAGCAATACATTGTGAATTTTTAGCTCTGCTTCATTGACAGTGGTCCTGGGGGAGTCAGGTGCAGGCCACTGTTTCTTAATTCTTCAAACTTGATAGAAATGTAAAAAGAGAGTGCAAGCTCGAGAGGATCACAGTCACGGCAGCAACGAACTGCAGAAACACGCACTTTTTTCTTGACATTCGGCATCGCTCAGTAGAGGGCACCAGCACCTCAGCTTAGTGCCAGACTGTGCCCAGCAAAGCAAGAATTCCTGGGAAAAAAATCCCACCTGGGATTCACACCTGGGAACTACTATATAAGAAAATAGAAAATTGTGAATAATAACAGTAAGTGAAGCTGCTCTGGTGAAAAGAAAAATGTTCAGGTCAAAGTTTAGGTTTCCAAGTTTGTACTCAACAAGAAAAACTGGACACCTTCCTAGCTTCAATTGCAAATTAACTCTGCTGGAAAAATAAATTGAAGCACATAAGATAAACAAACCCAATACATTTTTAAAAAGAGATAAATTATCTAATTGTAATTCAGTACACACATCTTGATGCAACAGAAAAAGTGAAGTCACTACGGAGCAACTAATTAACAAAATACTGCGCTTGTTTAGAAGTAAAGCAGATCAGATGCCCCAGCCTGAACCTAGAAGAATATTGCAGGTTCTTGTTTCTCACACTTATGAGACTTGCTTCCCTTAATGTCTAGAAAAAACACTTTCACACTTCTCATCAGTGTCAGGCAAGTCCACCCCACACTGCCATCCCCATGAGTGTGGGGTTGCACACCACCGTGTGACTGGCAGGTCACGCAGGTACCCTGGTGCCCCCTGGTTTGGTATTTAGCAGTGTGGGGACACGGGTGGTGGCTGCCACCAGGATGCCCCCTTCCTGGCATGCTGCAGTGACCTCTGCCAGGCCCCAGGCCAGCCTGGCCCGGTCAATCCAGGACTCCCTGCTGGTCCAGCCTCCTGGCACTCATCTTGACTCTAAGTCCTAAAAAGTCCGCACCACCCTGAAACACCACTCAAAACAGAAAGCCCAGGAACAGGCTTTCCTGAAGCCAGCAAGATAACAAGGCCATTTAATCATCCAAAACTATGTGGCCTCAGCTTTTTCCCTCAAGGATATAAACATCTCTTTTTAACCACACTTGGCAGCAACAGTCTTTCTCCTGGATTTCAGCTTTCTGAAACATTCATAGGAAAGCTGATCTTTGCATTACTTGACTGAACATTGGATGGTATATGGGGAAAACAACATCTTGTAGAGACAGGTGTTAAACCTGTGTCCAGGGCAACATATTTCAATGCTGTGTCCTTTTTTGTCTAAAGGGTCCATTTTGGAGAGAGGGATCTCTATGCTCACATGTCTTGACAATAAATGGATTGAAAAATACGAGGAAAAAAGACTAAAAGTGTAGGAAGAAAAGATACAACTCAGAGGACATCTGAAAAAAGCCTTTCAGCTTGTAAAATGAGACAGGGCAGTGCTTGTTCTGCAAGTCTTGGCATGGCTGAGGTGCGAGATCTGCTTGGAGAAGATCTGTGTTATCAGGCCCATGCGGATGTGAACAAAACCCAGACTTCTCCAACTGAAGCTCAATCGTAAAACCCGCAAACCAACTAGATTCTTGTGAGGTTAGCTGGCATTTTATGAGTACCAGTGATTGGCCATAGTCCCCTAGACAAGCATCCTGATGCCTACGTCTCTGCATGTTTAATAAGCCTGGAGGATTTTTCTCCAAAGCATCAGTGCCAAGGGGGAAGGGGCAGTAACAGTGTCCCAGGGGATTCCTTGGATCCAGCTTCCCATGGCACTCATATTAATCTCCTCAAACCTAAGCCCCAGCAAATCTGCTGAGGCGTCAGCTTGGATGTCGGGTCTGGTCCTGGAAGCTGTGCTTCAGGGACGATATAGGTGAGGTGGTCTGGGAGCAGAGCTGAGCAACAAGAGTGGCAAAAGGCTGGGAAATACAGTCTGTGAGGAGCAACTTCAGCACTGTTTACTGAATAAAAACCACTGAAGAGTATTGAAAACAGACCCAGAAATTGAAATGTGTAGAAAAATACCCATTTCAGAGGGATGCTGTAGAAGATCTCCCAAGGCCCTTTTCCAGGGTAACATTGTACAATTCTGTGAAATATCAGGTTAAGAGGTCAGTCTAGAGTAACAACAGGAGCAAAGAAAACAGTCTAATAGTTTTATCTGGTTTTAACAGTCAAGGAAATTGGAAGCAAGGACCTAATCCCTTAACTCCGAGGTATTGCAGTTTTCAGATGTAAAATTCTCACAAAATCCCCTGCAACAAAACAAAGGCATGTTGTGGTTTAGCCTACGTACCAGTAAATACATTTGAGTTGCCACTCTTAGGTTTCTCAATGTGTGGGGTGCAATTTCCTCTTCCTCCCTCCAATGTAATCCCTGTGCCACCCAACTACAGCCCCTGAACTGTTGGCACAGTGCAAACCCAGGCTGTAGCAGCATCAATGACTGGCATGGGCAAACATGCCAAAGCAAGACCAAAGGCCCAGGGTAAGAATAATCATCAGCCCGGTCTTCAGCTTGTCTTGTAACCCTTTCAAAGTTAGCAAAACTAACCTGAGCAGCAACGTGCACAGGCCAGCCCACAGGTTATCAAGATCTTCTCTGTTTGTATTGGTCCTATCACAGTGATGGCTGAGTCACACCGGCATGTTAGAAAAGAAAGAATTCTGTCAGTAAACTTCAGGAAAGAGGGAAGACATCCCACCAAAAATCAAGGCTTCACACTCCAGCAGGACAAGCAAGCCTAGACCACGAAGAGGACAACTGCTCTACTTCTGCCCCACGCTTGAGTAGCAATGCCTAGAAGGAAGGAAAACATCAGCAAAGCCAAGGAAAACGGGCACACTGTGGGTACACAATGCAAAAGCACAGAGTCACTCCCTTTCTCTGTATGCCTGTTTGTTTCTGTTGTGCCATTAATGCTTCACACTGACCTTCTAAGGACAGGCACATGAGGGAATTTCAGATGGTGCTGTAATGTCTTGGCCATTGAAAACTCTTCCTTATTTTGTCTGAAATGTTCTTTGGGTGCTTTCTTTAGCAGCTTTATTGGCTCTGCTGCAGGTTGTTTTTGTGCTGGCTTGCAGGAACATCAGGTAGTTTTGGGAGGAGAAGGTTATTTTTGTTATTTTTTATTTTAGAATCACTAATTTGATAACAGTAACTACTTTGTCAGTTATTATATTCCTAGCGATCTCCCATTCTCTTATTATCTTAGTCCCACTGTTCATACTGAGTCATAGTGGGCACTGTATAACCGTGGAGGGAGAACACAGGCTGAGAAATAGGTGAGGTGAGAGCTTTGCCATTCCTAAATCCATGGCCAGTTACTGAAAACAGGAAAATAACCTTCCTGGGATGTTGCAGAACTCTCCAAAAAGTCCATGTGGTGCTGGTGAGAAATTGCATTTGAGCCCAGCTTCAGGGCCGAACATCTCCCAGAGTACTGGAAGGAGGAAAACTTTCAGTACTGGGGGGAGGAAAATTGCCCTCTTCCCTTGCTCTGAAAGGTTCTCTAGCATTGCTGCCCTTCCTGTGGCTTCCTTCCCCTGACTGAACAGCTGCCATGACTACCCCAGACGCCTGACACTGGACATAGAGCCCGTGTTTGAGCGTGAAGCCGTGACCTCCGATGCCCATCTCCCGGCCGTCTCTCGCGTCTGCAAACCGCAACAGCAGCTCTTCATTCAGCTGCAGGAGACCAAGGAGCAGCCGAGGGACACCCTGATCCGTGAGAACCAATGTGTGTTAGCATCTGACTACCACCTCTTTGGTGTCTTCCTTTCCAGTTCAATGAGCACGCTGCTCCAGTGCCTAGTTCTGGTTTAGACACATACAGAGGAAATGCTGGGTTTTGTGTCAGGTGGAAGCCCATTAACCCTCCTGCTGTGTCTCCTGTTCTCCCTCGTGGTTTGCCAACCCTTTTTCCTTGAGGCTTTGCCCTCCAAGGAAGTCTGAACCCTGCTGTGCTGGAGTTTCTTGCTGCTGTCTGCCCTCTGAGCCTCTGCTTTATACACTTTGTATGTCAGTTAACCTTATCACCTCCAGTTTTCCGAACTGCTGGAACTGCTCTGCTATTTGCACTGCATTTTGGTCTTAAAAGTAGCTATTTGAGACCAGGTCCATCCTCCTTGAAAAGCAGCCAGGGTCCATACTGTTCTTGCCTGCCAGCATTCCCCAAAACTGCTGCTTATTCTTCCACCCAGACCTCATTTTTATTTCTCTTCCGTTTTAAAACTTTGTAAAATTTAAAAATAGCTCTCTGCAAGTTCAGAGAAAAAGCTCAAGCCAAAAAAAAAAAAGTAAGAAAAAAATCAGATAAGATGAAAACAGAAAGGGAAAGGGGGGAGGGCATGCCACAAATTATATCACTGTCAACATGGAAATGCTTAAAGAATGCATATTGAGAAACAACAGGAATTAAGAGGCCACAGCTGTGTGATGAGAAGTGATAAGAAACTGCCATCCTTTAATAAGGAGTCCTAGGAGACATGCTTCAAATGCCCCTTTTCCCCAGGCCCCCCAATGTCCAAATAAACAGTACCTGCANAAAAAAAAAAAAAAAAAAAAAAAAAAAAAAAAAAAAAAGAAACCCAAACAAACATAAAAACCAACCAACCAAAACAAAACAAAAAACCTCCTTCATTTACCCTTGTTCTGGATTAAACAAGAGTTGAGGTGAATCAATGAGCAAATAAAATATATATGGTAAAGGCTTTTAAGACCATCAGTGGAAGAAGGAGGAAGAAAAGGGGAGAGGGTGGTGGTGGTAAATAACAGTATAAACTCTGCAATTGTTACTAGTCTGTCAACAAACATACTTTAGGGATTTGCTCATTAAGCCAGAGGGATGTATAGTGGCAGTAGAGGATTTCAACCTTTCACGTTTATTTAAAGCTGTCCACACCCTTTGATTAAAAACACACACAAACTTTCATGTTGGAGGAGTCTTAGGTAAATGTCTGTTTTAGCAGCCATTTGTTTACTTGATTTTTTTGTTTAGTTTTGGGGTGGGGGTTTTTTGGTTTTAGTTGGGGTTTTTTTACTTTTGGTTTGGTTTGGTTTTGTTTTTTTTTTATGGTGGATTTTTTTTTTTTTTTTTTTTTTTTT
>VZTR01028075.1:134540-183310 GCA_013400775.1 Chaetops frenatus
TTTTTTTGTCTGCTGTGCAAACTTTTTACATAAAAGAGAGAGAAAAACACTTTCACTCCTGCTGGGTCTTCAAAATACTACCCCTCTGGTTATTTATTTATTTTAAGTGCTGTGCTGGGGACCTGAGCACTTTGCAGAGCAGTTTAAGTGCAAATACATCTCAAATCTACAGGATGTTCTTTCAGTTGTACCTTGATCTGATCTCTTCTGGATTGTCTATAATGTTGCCAGCTTTAACAGTGAGTTGGGAAATAATTAATGGCCTAATTAAAAGCCCAGCTTCTGGACTCCTGGGACTGTGTGCAATTTAGTTTCCCTTTAGAGAAAGGATGCCTGCACAGATACTGGGAAAAGCCTGGAAGTGCAACGTAAGTGCACCCAAGAGCCTGGAAAGCCAGAACATAAGTTTAAAAGTATCTCAAATTCCTTATTATATTTAAAATTTCACCACCGAAGATTTGTGAAGTGCCAGGGTTGGCAAGAATGAGACTGCATAAGGCCCTAGAGGTTTGAGTGTTGATTGAAATAAAACAATTAACAATAAGAAATGATAATAAAAATTAAAAACATTAGAAAAGAAATATTTGGCAAGAGATTGAAACTGTAAACATACTACTCTGAATTTTGCATTTTAAAATCAAAATTGCTTGAATTACTCTAAATACTGCAAGAAAAGAAAACCAGAGCTTTGAAAGAATGAAGATCTTGAGTTAGGTAAGTGTCTCATTAGCACAGGCTGAATTTCAGAGGCAAGCAGGTCTGTCTGTGACAGCAACAAAGTACATTACACTGGAAAACTGAACCTTGTAGTTAGGGGTGTCAGCACAGGCTCTGGTACCAGTGTTAGCCACTTGTTATAAACAAACAAACAAACAAACAAACAAACAAACAAACAAACAAACAAACAAACAAACAAACAAACTCTTGTGGAAGTTAATTTCCTTCCCCAGTCACACAAGCTGTGCTCAGGTTATGTAGGCAAATATTTATCATTTGATAAGGGGTTATGATCTGCTGACCTTGGAATTAGTCTTGATTGCCAGTAAAGCAGAGTTCTTAAATGCTGTTGTTACAAGCAGGGAGCCAAACTGGTCAGAAGTTTCCTGTGTAATTTATGTCAGGTTGCTCTGAGGTTGAATTTTTTTTTTCTTAACTTTATGTTCTCCTTAAAGTTGCTTAGCCATACACTGGTGGTTGGTAGGAACTACAGCTCAGCTGGCAAGACCTACTCACCAGCTACAGCTTCACATGTCCCTGTGCTGAATGCCTGGGAGGGTGATGGGGAAGTGTGGTGAAAAGGGTGCCCTGCAATTTTCTCACCCTGTGGACAGGACAAAGGGGATGAGGAGGGCAGAAGATCAGACCTTTGTATGAGCAGACAACCAGATAGGAAATCATGATGCTTAAATTGTTTGCTCCTGGTCTGTGTCCATTACTATGCCCCTGAATTTGGGACTTTAGATTCATGATAACAACACAGGTGCACCTACTGTAGGTCAGAGTTTGCAAACTCCTGCACAGGAGCAAGCCATTAAACACTGGGTGCAGAATACTCTTAGGGTGAGAGTGTGCCATGTTTTACAATGTGTGTGTCCTATGTGCCTGTGTGACCTAAAATACACACAAAAGCAATCAAATGAAAAAAAGAGAGAACATCTGAGACCCAAGTTTTGAATAAAGACAGTTGCTCTGCTGCTTTCTGGAAGTCATTCTCTTCATTACTCACATGTACAGCATGCTCAGAACCACTTCTCAACCTCAGAGGTTTTGTATATACACTCTAGGAATGCAGTTATCATCTTCCTGGGTACACGCTTGCAGTTTTCCAGGAAGAAAACAAATAGGAAATGGAGCAAGTGATCGTATCTGATAAACACAAAAGCTGCTGTAATGAACAATGCTGGGGTGTCAAAATTCTTCAGAGCTTGCCAAAAGATGGCCAGTGGGTTATTAGAAAAGAGGGACTACCAGCGAGGAGCTGAGCATTTGTCCTTCATACAGCAGAGCTCGCTCATGAGCAAACTTACATGAGTGAACCCAGAAAAGACTATTTTTTTTTCTTTTTAAAGATTTGCTTTCTCTGCCTCCTCATTTTCTGCTGTACATAGCCTGAAGGGCATGATGTGGTGTGTCCAAACTGCATCTAACACTTTAACCACAACTAGCTGTTAAAAAATAAAAATAAGCTCAGATCCCTATGCTTGCTCACACTGGATGTATGCGTGCCAAGATATTTTTAAAGTGAGTAATACTTCGAAGAACCTTTGGTTTCCAGTTTTTCTAATATGTGCCACCTCTCTCTAATCCCCTTCCCAAAGTTGGGGGTATCCATCCCTTAGATCTCTTGGAAACTCATATCTCCCAGCAGTTGGGGGTGGTCAAAGTCCACTGGTAGATCTGTAGCACCTTCTCCTCAATATATATGGACTGCTGGCGAGGCTCCTTAAAAGTGGCAGTGCCACAAAATACTAGAATTGGGATAAAGACAGAAGTGAAAGAATCAGATACATTTTTCTGGATATGAGGAGCCACAGAGAAGGTCTTGGAGAGGGTGGATGCAAGGAGATATGCAAAGAGTGCAGCAGATGCCAAGATCTTTCACTCCTGAGGGAATACTGCCTGCACCAAAGGATTTTGCCAAACTGATATGTGAAGTTCTGGTGCCTGGCACAGGTGCCTTCCTCTGCCTACATCTTCCTTGGTAGCAGGAGATATTAGTGATCTTGCAGTGTTGAAAATTAGGCCCAGCTAGAGCCCTGCAAACACACTCCTGTGCAAGCACTCTGTCCAAAGCAAGTGTCTCCTCTGGATGGTGTTAATTCATATCAAGATTCAACAGGTGGAGAAAATGAGTGAAAGTGCTCATAAGAGCAGTAGGAGGGGATAGGAAAGATGTCTATCAAAGACAAACGTTTTATTATCCCTCAGCGTCTTCTTCAAACGTTAATAGTATGTTCCCTTAACTTTACTTCTAGAGTTTTATTTATTTGAAAACAACACTGTACTTCAGGATGCCTGGTTGGCTCCTCACTGCTTGGAGAGAGAGTAGATTTTGCCTACTCAAGCAAAGTATTTCCCTTGTTGTGGGGCCGGGAGATCTTCCCCTGTGAGGCAGAAACCACAAATTGAACTGGACCAAGAGAAGACTGCTTAGTTAAGGATACTAAACTTTTCAAGCAATTTACCTACTCTAGAGCCCAGCCATATCTTGTGAAGGGAGTAAATTCCTTCTCATTACCATGATCATGGAGAAGGAGAGGGTGAACCAGAGCAAGAGCACTGTGAGGCTTTTCATCAGCTCTTGCAGGGGCTGGTTTCATGCCCCCTCACGTTGTTCTGGGATGCTGTTGGGGTCTATATAGACCCACAGCCTAGGTTCTAGCCAGCAAAGCACCAAGACAGAGCAACCCCTTGAAGGATTTCAGCTGTGTCTCCCATCTTCCTCTTCCAACCCCTACTGGATACTCCTTCCCTCCCTCTCATGAGCATATCACATCCTGACTGCTAAGTCCTCCAAGCCCTCTGCATATTGATGAGTCAAACCTGAATTTAAGGCACGCTTTGCAGAATCACATTGTTCTCAGCCCTGTTGCATGGACCTGCCTAGGCACAGGCCAGCGCTCATGCAATTTAAAGGATTAGGGAATTAACAGAGAATGGACCCTGAATTAATTAAGTCTGCTTCCCAGAACTTTCCTACTTAGCTGGCAGGGGTGGTGATCACCCTATATCGCTGCTCTGTTCCTCTCCATGGGTTGAGCACATCCATTGTGTGGCTCATGCCACTCCCCGCTTCAAGGGGGCAGCTGGGCTGCTGTGGGAAGTGCCCAGTGTCCCAGCAATGTCCCAGGTCCCTGACAGGCCCTTCTGATTTCCCCCCTGGCTCTTTTGTTGGTTTTGCATGGCGGCAGGCGGCCGCGCGTGCTGCGTGACTTTCGACATGCAGGGGGAATACTTCAGATGACATGATGGACATTCCTCCTTTGAACCCAGCCCTAGCCCATGCCAGAAAGGCCCATGATAGATTCCCCGTGCCATCCTGCAAAACAGACTGAATTATAGCACCTTTTAACCACAGCCCAGGGTAAACAATACAGCCTGTACCACGGCTCATAAACAGTCCTCGTTATTACAAAGGGCATTTCAAACGCGGTGTGCTACAGCTTGACCTTAAAAGCTATAGACAATCTAGCGGAGCACAGACGGTTTCATAAAGTACAATCACTTCCTGCAATTCTTGGGGCAGTGCAGCCGGAGCCGTGCAAATCCTGTTTTCCCTGCATTGTTTCCTGCATGTGAATATCATCAGTCTAATGGTGCTCGTAACCATGGCACTTGTTAAACAGGAGCAGGGAGACTTGTGATAAAGCCATCCAGGACTTCAAGGATTTGCATGGGGCCAGCAACCTTGGCTGGAGAAGGCAGGGTTGCCAGCATTCACTTCAGAAGATCAAACAAGCAAACTATGCAAAAGAGAAGTGCTTTAAGAACAGCTACTGGGTAAAACTGTGGTCAGACCCAGGTTTAGGTTAGCCAGGATGGTGGGAGCACAGTGATCCCCTCTCCTCTCAGTGGGAGCACTGGCTGTCTTTGGGGAAAGCCTTTGCTCCTGCCTGAGGATCCACAAGCCTGCAAGAACACAGGGATGCTCACAACAACATCTGCACAAGACAAGAGCAGATCTGTGGGAGGTACAGAGGTGAGGGAGGATCACACCTCTCTCCACCTTAGTCACCTCTCCATTTCCCTGCATATAGGAGGAAAAAAAAGCATTGGACAGAAGTACTGCTGCAGAAGATGTAACTGAAGGTAGACTCCTGGCAGTATAATCATTTTATGCTCTGGATGAGATTATTAATGACTCTCTGATTTATTTAGTATCTCTGGAGGGGTGTTGTGTTTCCAGACAACACCAAGACAGCACCTGCCTGGTGTATTCAGGACTGCCAAACATTTCAAACATTACATTTTTGCAGAGAAGTCCATGTAAGTGAGCACAAACAATTACATATTTGACAAACAAAAATCTAATGGGTTTCCCAGCAGGCATCTGGCCATCATCTGACGCCTCAGTGCTTTGCAGTCTTTGCCACATTTGGGAACTAAAGCACCGGCAATAACCTGCTTCATACTTGAAGGCACCTGATCAACAAGGTGCTGGAGGTGTAATTGCCCCATAAAAGGTTTAATTTAGACTCCTGCATCCCATAATGAAACCAATAGCGCCGAGCTTGACCTCGGTGTACAAAGCAGCACCCACAGAAACAGAACCAGGCAGAGGTTACTGAGAATCTCAAGGCAAGTAAAGACTTGATGAAGGGGAAATTTTAGATGAGTAAATAATCCATGAGGGCTGGACATAGTTCATTGTGTTCTTTAAATACTATAGGAAAAAGCCTGTTTCCAAGTAAGGAGGGTGCTTGTCTGGGGCAGCAGTGCATACTTTAGCTCAGGTGCCACTGGGCAGGCAGGGATTGAATTCAAGCTTTAAAACGTAAGGCAAGGGGGATGATGATGGTCACAAAATTATTAAATTCTTGAAAAGAGCAAAACCCATGAAATGAACACCTGCAGAAATGCTACATCAGGTCTCTCAGGAAGAACTTCTGAAGGACAGTATTCAAGCTTACTTTTGGACAGCCACAAAGCAGTCTGAGTCACAGAGAGGAGAAGCAGAAATAATTGAAGAGAATAGAACAGCACCAGCACCTGGTGGAAGATTACCACAAGGGAGAAAAATTATCAAGGAAGTTAATGTAGAGGTGGTAGCGCAGACTTGTGCTGGTGAATGAACACAGAGGAATAGCACAAGCATGCAAATGTAAAATGAACAGCAACTAGCAAGTGGTATGAAAGCCTCCCAGATACCCAGAAGGAACCAGAGAACTCAGGAAAACCAGTTGCTTATTGGATATAGAGGAGAAATAACAGCTGAAAAAGAAAAGAGTTACCTAAACAAGTTTTAGAAAGATAATGTTTTCAAGTCTATGAGGCCTAATGAAACTCACACTAGTGTAATCAAGGAACTCATCAGAGCAGACTGAGCTCGAGAAGATTATCTGCAAACATTCCAGGTTTAAAGGGGATGTCCCAGAGGGCTGAAAGATGGCAGAGAGAACCTCTCTTTATAGAAAGGAAAAGGGAGGAGCTAGGGAACTCAAAACTAATCTGCCTAAGTTTGATAAATGGAAAGATAATAGAATGAATAATTAAATAACCGAGTTATAACCCTAAGAGAACAATATGTTGACAAATATCAGCCGGTGCAGGGTTTTTTAATATTTTTTTATTTTTAATAACATGGCATGTCAGACCAATTTAAACTTGGTAAGTAGCCCAGCAATTAAGAAAGAAGCAGGATGCCGTTTTCCAACACAATGCCCTGAGAAGTAAAAGAGGAAAATATGATCTTGGTGAAATCACATTCGCTAGAACACACTACTCTGTTAAAAATTGTACTTGGAGACCAGGTGTCAATCATTCACTGTCAGGGCAGGATGACATTTAAGGAACTCCTTACTGCATTTATCCAAGTCTCTTTCCTCTTCACCTTAATCAGAGGTTGGGACTGACAGTGAGCTCAGCTCTTACAGCACTAGCTGTAAAGCTAGAGGATGATCCAAACTGAGGAGGGAGTTCAAATCTGCAGCTTGAAATTCGGCAAAGGTGAGGTATTTTTGAATGCCAAAAAAAGTAGACTGAATAAGAAGAGAAGTGGCAGCAGACCAAGAAGTGATCTTGGGGATACAGAGGACCAGAATCTCAATGTGCCCATAGAAAAGAAGATTAATATATTTTTCAAGGTGTATCAGTAAGAGGGCTGGATGTGAAACACGAGGAAATCAGCTTACTGTGTATGTATAATAAATAAAAAAGAGAAAAACTAAAGACACTGGTAGGACAGTAGCTTGGCTCCCTGCTTGAAATGAGGTCAATTCCCCAGTGAGTTCAGAAGGGAGCAATGGCAGTGATATGTGAGGTGAAAAACACATTATCCAAGCAAATGTTGGGGAAACCATCTTTGTTTAGTACAGAAACAGGATCAAGGGAGAACAAGAGAGATGCTGTCAGTCCTGCAGCATGCAAGAAGGGTGTTACAGGAACAAAAGAGCTTGGTTGTTCTTTGTGTTAAGGAGAGTTTTGTTTATTTTACACAAAGATATTTTGAGCTAGCAGCCTGGGGGGAAAAGGAAAAAAAAAGGGGACGAAAATCAAACCCCAAACTAAAACTCAAAACTTTCTCATTTGAAGGGTAGTTGGAACAATGTACCAGGGGAGGCTGTACAAACCCTGACATTGGAGGACTGTTAGTGAAACAGCTGTCAGGGCTGCTGTAGATCATCTCTTGAGGTCCCTTCCAGCTCTGCTTTTGTATGATCTTGCAGAGTAATTAAGCCTCTGTTTAACATTATGCACGTAAGTGACTTGCAAAATAGGCATTGTTCCAGCCTGAGCACATGTTTAATTGCTTTGCTGGTCTGAGGCCCAAGGTATTTCTGGAAGGTGTTAATTTATTCCAAAAATTCTTGCTAACAACTATTCCCCTATGCACACTGACACCTGCAAAAAAATAAAAGCAGTATTCTTCTGTTTCCAAGCTGCTGCATTCCTTCCAAACCATCCTGTCCTCCTCTGATAAAGCTAAGAAAATAAAAGATTCTCTGTTTGCAACCTTATTTACTGAGCAAAATTATTTCCTCATGTGCTGTAGCTACAAGAGAAACATGAAGTCACTGAAACAATGAAATGAATTACATCAATGAAGCATTAGGGATGCAAAATATAGACATGAATTTATTTACAATTCACTCAAAACCATATATAATACATACAGACACCACACACACACTAACTAACTCCCCTGAGCCTTGAATGGCTGGAAAATCTTGTCTTACAGCAGCAGGACCCTTATATTTAGTTCCTAGTATATATCTACGTTTAACCTCAGTGTGCCGTGTCTCTGAGGCAGCTGGCACATGGTGCCTCCACTGCCACAAACAGGAAAACAGTTCATAAAACACAGTTGAAAGATCTTTGGGGAACTGAGACATACTGAGATTTAATTGACTTTCCCAAAGCTAGATAACCCCTTCCCAGGCCCATAGGGCTAAACCCCATCAGCACACAGCTGGTGGCTGCATGGGGAGGTTGGGGATGCCAAGTGCAGCTCAAATACCAACAAATCCTCATTTTTCTGTTGGTGGGGGTTTTGTGTGTGTGCATGCATAACGAATTGCTGTTCAGGAATATCAAGGTATCAGTCATGATTCAGGTCTTCCCAGTCTGTGCAAGGTGTGCAAATACACAACAAAGGAAGGAGCTCTGCCTAAAGCTTTCCAAGCTGAGTGTGAGATGAAATACCAGGGTGGGATGAAAGGAAGGCAGGGAGGAACAAAAGGAAATTGTAAGCTTGGTTGCTCTGTTATCTGAGAATTGCTGTTTCTTACAGAGCTGAATTTTAGCTCTTGAGAGGTTGCTTGTTGAATGGGATGAGAAATGGCCATCCTTGTCTAAAGATTTTGATGGGAAGGGGAATTGCCAGGAGAAGCTCCCATGCCCAGAATGCCAATCACTGGGTGTTCATATTGCTGGCAAGAAGACTTGTTCCAGGCTTCACTGCAAAGCTGGCAGTGGAGGGACTTCAATCTGGTGCTACAAGAGAACAAGAGATTCAGCTGGATCTGGCAGGGCTTGGACATTCCAGAAAATCCCAACTATCAAGGTGGAGGTGATCAACTGAGGGGAGATTTCTGATTCACCCACACTCACTGCTGCCAAGTTTCTTCCAGAACCAGATCTGTCAGAGGTTCCTGTCCTGCATTACTTTGGCCAGAGATGATGGTGGATGCCAACAGACCCTCCCTGGGATAGTCTCTCTTCTTGGTTCTCCTACTTTTGCTGGGGAATTGGGAAAAGGGGAGGGAAAGATTTAGGGAAGGGGAAGATTTATTGTAAAGAGAGTCCCTTTCCAACTGCAAGCTGGTTCCTGTGAAAAACTTCATGGCTATGAGTGGGAGACTCTTCACCTTATTTCCTTGATAGAACCAAAAATGACCAGCTTTCTTGAGAACATTTTAACAGCAACACGAAAATATTGTATTTGAGTTCAGTTTGTAGGAAACTTTAAACGGAATTGAAAAGATTTTCTTTTTCGGCTTCTTGCTGATATGATGAAATATAAGGAGTTTTTTTAGCAGTTGCCCTTTCACTGGGAACTTTCAGATATGCAGCTTCACTAATGAGATTTCTGCTTGGGAAGCTATAGTGTTTTAATTCTGATAATATGAAAATCCCATCATTAATTTTAAATCTGCAGACCACATGAATGACCGTTTTCCTAAAAATACACATTTCTGTCAAGTAATTCAGTTTTTGTTTTGAGATACTTATGTTTTCCAGCTTTCCTGCTGACACATAAACTAGTATTTTCCCAGCAGCTCCCCTCTAAACAAAATTTTTCATGGACCATTCAGTCAGGCAGTTTCAGTTTGTAAGGTTATCCTTTAATTGTTTCATGGATGAAAATTCCAATAACATGCGATTAAATCTCTGGCACATATTAGTTATTATTTCCTTATCAGTAATATTTACTATTCATTCTAGAGCAAATACACTCCCAGAGCACCTAGACTACATCACATGAACTCAATGAAGGTTGTCTTGTAGACCACGTGCTAACTTGGTCTCTCAAAAAGGCCCACCAAAACCTTGGGAAAACCTTAAAATTACCTCCCTGATGAATCCCGCTTGTCCATGAGTTTTCCAGTAGTAAGCTTGGAGCTCATTATTAATCCACCGCAGGATTAGTAGAAATTTAACATTCACTGGCATAACACTGCTTACAGGGAAGCTGAACACCAAAATATTCTTAGTATACTTTTAAAATTCTGATTATTTTTTCCCCTACTGGAAAAAAAAATAAGCAATTTCAAGATCTGCTGTGATTCTTTGCGTGGTGGAGAACGGGCAAAAAGAATGTTATAAGTGGAGATGGTAAGGGAGATTAAGAAAAGGAGGGGGTGTTTTCTTGGAAAAGGCAGTAGATTAAAACCAAGACTTTCCTTAGGGACCTATTGTTTTTTGCTTGCTTTTGATGAAGAACACAGAAAGCATTTTTTTTCCTTGGGTGCAGTAAAGAACTTCTAGCCTAGGGAGGCACACCCTGGGATGGTGAGTGGGCTGGTGGAAGGAGTGCTTTTCCTCTTCCAGATTAATGACCACTTCTCAAGTGAAGTCTGAACTGTTGGCTATTGTGCACTGTGCAGTTTTTTTTTTTTCCCCTTTCTTTCCCCATATTATTACTTTTATTTTATTTTTGGCAAAAACAATCGAGAAAGTCTTGGTTTTATTGCACTTTGACACAAGTGTCAACACCTTGAAATATTTCACAAAATGGAATTCTTGCTGGCTACCCAGCCCTACAATCAACACCCCAAGGCTTCCTCAGACACCTATCTTACCAGAAAGTCTGGAAATCCTCAGGCTAAGTGATGAGCTAAGATATGTGGGCTTGCAGAGGAAAGTTGGCACATAGTGCCTCAAACCCCAGTTTTGTGGGGAAACAACATTTCAGGCAGAGAAGCTGTGAGTGCCTGGTGAATCCCTGGTCCTAGAGGCCTTGTTCTGGTTTACTCCCCAAGAATTCAGTCCAGTAATTGTTTAAGCAAAGAGCAAACCTGCACCACAGAGATATGGGAGGGGTACCTGAGTGAGTGTGGTAAGTGAGGGGCAGTGAGGGCAGCGAAACCCTTTGTGCAGTTATACAACCATAGAACAATTTCAGCTGGGGAAGAACTCTAGAATTATTGAGTCCAACCACAGCACTGCCAACTCCATGGCTAAACCATGTCTCCAGCTGCCAGATCTGCGTGTTCTTTACATGCCCTCCAGGGATGGTGACTCCTTCACTTCCTCGGGCAGTCTGTGCCAATGTTGGACTATCTTTTCCATGAAGAAACTTTTCATAATATTGAATCTAAACCTCTCCAGGTGCAACTTGAAGCAATTTCTGGTCCTTTCACTTGTTACCTGCGAGAAGAGACCAACCCCCACCTGGCTACACCTTCCTTTCAGGCAGTTGTACACAGTGATAAGGTCCCCCTTGACCCTCCTTTTCTCCAGGCTCAACAACTCCAGCTCCCTCAGTCAGTCCTTGTAGGACTTGTGCTCCAGACCCTTGCCCAGCTCTGCTGCCCTTCTCTGGACACGCTCCAGCACATCAATGTCTTTCTTGCAGTGAGGGGCCCAGAACTGAACACAGCACTTGAGGTGTGGCCCCACCAGTGCTGAGTACTAGTGAGGAGAATGATCATTGCCCTGGTCCTGCTGGCCACAATGGTCCTGATCCAGGCCAGGATACCACTGGCTTTCCTGGCCACCTGGGCACATGCTGGCTCATGTTCAGCCACTGTCGACTAGCACCCCCAGGTCCTTTTCCTCCTGGCATCTTTTCAGATGCTCTGCCCAAGGCTCAAGTGCAGGGGGTTGTTGTGACCTTACTTACCTTTGGCCTTAGCCCATCAATCCAGCCTGTCCAGATCCTTCCATAGAGCCTTCCTGCCCTCCAGCAGATCAACAGTCCTGCCTGACTTGGCATCATCTGCAAACTGACTGAGGGTGCACTTGATCCCCTCATCCAGATCATTGTTGAAGGTATTAAACCTGGCTGGTCCCCCACTCTGAGTCATGCTGGACACCACTTGTGACCAGCTATCAGCTGGATGTAATTCCATTCACCACCACCCTCTGGGCCCAGCCATCCAGCCAGATTTTTACCCAGCAAACAGTACATCCATCTAAGCCATGAACATCCAGAGTCTCCAGGAGAATGTTGTGGAAAACTGTGACAGAGAGTAAATCCCAGGTAGACAAATTCCACAGCTCTTCACTCATCTGCTAAGGTAAATGGCTGTTCTCCAGCAAAAGCCATGATGAGCTGCAACCCACTTGTTTGCAGATACAGCCTTTCTGCCTTGCCTCTAGGATATTTTTAGGGGAAGGGCACAGTTATCTACACACACAGCTCCTCATCAAAAGCTGCATCTATTCAACTTTTTGGGTTCTGAATGCCTGAATGAGAGCCCTCACCTCTGCCCCTTGCTGTGATGATGGGCTTTCATTCCTGTTATTGGGATGCAGCCCCATCCAGTGAGGCTGATGGACACCCGGGGACACATGCACTCTCCTCTGAAGGATTTCTTTTATTGTTCTTCTCCCCATTTTTTCCTTGTTTTGTTATTCTTACCACATAAAGGAGAAGTCCTTCAGAGAGAGCCTGCCGGAAAAGCCAAGACACATTCAAATGCTCTCTCTTCATTGTTCCCAGAAGATTAATGACACGTAGGCCAGTGGGCCTGTAGCCCTGTTCCCGTAGCCTGCATGCCAAGGGGGAACAAATGAAAGCATGTAACTGGAATTTCCACTCAGCTTGTCTCAACAGCACACGAAAAGCTAGGACAAATCAAATTACAGCTACAGAATACAACAAAGAAGTTGCCCTCTCAAAATAAACAAACAAGCAAATGAATAGGAGAGTGGCCCCAATTTAATTGGTGAAGTCAGGCAATGATAGCTGTTTCACATCTGGGCTGTTCTTTCATTTGTCTGGAGGCTGCCTTTTCATGCCTATGCTAAACTTCAGCTGCCAGTGAGGATCTGGTGGACTCTGAATGTTTTTCAAGCTGGGCAGCCTGCTGCTGGCTTCCCATGGCCAGCTCCCCGTGGCTGCTCACTGCTTCCATAACCCAGTCACACGAGGCCCCCACTGCCCCTTCCCTGCTAAGAGCAGGTGTCCCTTGTGTTTGTCCCAAATTCCAGCAGAGTGGCCAAAGCTGGCTGGTAGATTAACTGATGTGTGGAGGCCTGTCAGTCAGAGCTGTGGGTGTCCCCCCAGGCAAGGTGGCTCCTTCATTCCAGGCTGCCAGCAGCACAGGGGAAAGGCAGTCACTCACTTTGAAGGGTGTCAGCAGGTTGCATGCCTCAAAAGCAAGTGTTAAACAAATGTGCAGGTCTGGGGTCAATGTTTTGTTGTCCGACTCTGTCTTCTGAAACTCTCACTGTGGTTTGTCAAGTTGCAGATTTGGGGAGTTTGGAAAAAGAAGGATCAACAGAGACATCAAGTAAAACTAGCAGGGCAAGATGAAACTCCAAAGAACCTGGGGAAAGAAAGAAGGCAGGGTACAGTCCCTGGAGGGAACCACAGAGCCTGACTACCCTTGTCAATGCATTTGTGCTGGTGCCAAAGCAGATCCCCTCCTCACCAGTTGCTGAGAGGGCCCTGCTAAGCCCCTGCTCCCTCCATTGCCACAAGTGAGCTGGACCCAGAAATGAAAAAGCAGATTTCTGTCTGGGGCTGGGAGATACTTATCACTTTGCTTCTAAAAGGATGAAATTTTGAATGCTATTTCCTCATGCTTTCTGACTAGCCCAACTCATCTTTTTCCTGGCATGCAATTCAGCCTCCAGTTGGGAAACAACAAAAACAACCCCAAAACCACCAAAAACAAACTCCACCACAGCTGAGCTCTGCTTCTGCCAAGGAGACTCAGGTAGTCCCCGATATGAAAAGCAGCTGCTGGCACCTAAGGTGTGCCCCAGAAATCCCTCCTACGCACTATTCCTTGGCTTTGTAACCTGACCTGATTCACCAGGAGTGGTGTTTCTGGCTCATTTCAACATTAAGTAACACTTACTAGATATGGTGAGTGAAACACACCAATCTTGGGCATAGGTAATAATTCTCCCTCACTCCCTGCCCAAATCCACCCAACCAGACAGAGGTTCTGCATGCAGGAGGATGTGTTGATCCCCAGTTCCCTAAAATATCACTCCTTACCCTGTATTTATAGCAGTACAACTGTTATAGGTACATCTAGTAACAAGTCATTTCTTTGTCTGTATTCCATTCTATTTTTTCAATGATTTTTTCTTCCTTTAACCATAATTTTTCAGACTTGTCATTTACAGCAAGCCGCTGCATTACTTGTTTTCTTCTAAATCAAATGTACACTAAAATCATACCTGTGATAAAACTTTCTTTGGGTCACACTAAGAAATGGTAGTTAAGATCTACACTGGAAAATGGTTTTACTCACTGCATTTGCTTAGATCTGACCCAGAGCTACAGGAAACCAGTTTACTTGCTTCCACTGACTTTTTTCCTGGGGAAACTGGAGAAAAAACATAAAGCAATGTCTGTTTGTTGTGGCTGAGTGACATCTGTCAAAAGCCAAATGTTTTTTAGACATGGGTGCCCACAGGCAAATGTTATCTCCCAGTTAACAACAGCTTGCACTGATTTTTCCAAGGTTGTAGCATCAGCAGTTGCAATAGTCAGGCACTGTGCAATGCCTGGAAATACCAAACCCACTACTTGTGTCCATTACCAAGCAGTGACATGAGGCCCAAGAGTCAGGAAACCCATGCTTAAAATAACAACTAGCATCATTGCCCAACTCCTACACTAACAGATCCTTTCTGGTGACCTATGTTTCCCTCCTTGCTATTGCCTGTGATAAGATCCCGTGGATCAAACCAGGTGGTGTTTCCCCTGTCACTGTGATTGGCAGTCCTGGCTGTCAGAGCACACTGTCCATATCCAGCAGCTTTGCCACAACACAGCACTGGTTCAATCACTGCAGATGCCAAAGTGTGGGTAAGTGCAGCGGTCCCTCTGCAAGGGCTGCCTGACCCTGAATTATCTTTTTTTAGAGGAGGAAGGCCTATGTGTTAAGAAAACATCCAGCCTTGACTTACACAAGAAGCTGTCACAGGAGCTGTTGGTTCCAAAACACAGCGCGGGGAATACACACACACCTCTCCGTGTGTGGGATGCACACGTGCCACACACAACAAGGAAACACACCACAGCACTCCATTGCTTTGGTACACATGAAGTCTGAGCAAGAGGGCCAGCAAAACAGAGAGATAGCAGCAAGCAAATGAATATCTTGGGACATTATCGAGCTTCAGCCACTGCTGATTTTTCAGTCTCTCCACCTCACTGTCACTAAAAGCAGTGTTTCCATCCCTCTGCTTGCTCACAGCTCAGGGATTCCCCACCAAGACAGGTCAAAGGGGGGACTATTCACCCTTGGGAGACACCTGGGTCACCATGATTTCTGTGCTTTATGATCTCTCTGCCTGCTGCAGGCAGCGCCCAGAGCAAGTGAGCAAACGTCACGCACGCGTGTCCCTATCCCCACATGCCCTTGCTCTCCAGAAATAACACCCAACAACACACTGGCAGGTTGAAGCCTCTGCTAAGATCTATTTAATTTTTTCCCCCTCTTCTTTTCCCTTTTTTTTCCTTCCTCAAAGGAGGTCTCTCGGCGTGTTCCGGTGGTTATTGTTCTCGGGCCGTGCAAGGGCAGTGCCCCAGAGGGGCTGGGCTGGAGCCTGACGTGTTCCACACCCACATTCCTTGCTGGTGGGAGACAGATGTCTCCTCATGGCCTATATTTGCACAACTTACTGTATATTTCCATAGAAGGACAATCAGCATCTACCTAAGCACAAGAAGCCTCCCGGATGACAAACATTGTTACATCGCACCCAAAACAAGGGGTTTGCGAAATACAGAAATTCCCTTCGTGCTTCTCCTCTGAGGTTCAGCTGGGAATTTTTTTTCCTGCTGTAAGCGGCAAAGTCATTGTATGAGTAATATTGTCCCATGCCTTTTTTTGTTGTCATTCATTTGTGCTTCCTATGATTTTCTTATCAGACAAGCTTCCAGAGTTCTGGAAAAGGATTTGCATACAAATTGCCTCTTCCACATGTGCATAACCTCTTTGGTTTTCAAATGAAAAAGCCACAAAAATTGTCATTTTCAGATGAAATGGAGATATGCTATGAGGTGCTTAATCACATTCTAATTTTATAAGAGGTGAGCAGTTCTACTGGTTCCAGGGGCCAGTAGACGAATGTCTATGTTAAAAACACCAGTTTATCTCATTACAGGTCTAGCATGAGTTCTTCACCGAGGATCATCTGTGAGCAAGGTAACAGTGCATTTTTAGTTGCCTTGATGGTGCAAGGATAAGAAGCAGGGAAAGTTTATAGGCAGACCCAATCTCTTTTATTTGGCTAACAGATACAGCAGGAAAAAAAGCAAGAGAACTTTGGGGCACACAGTCTGATACTACTTGCTTTTCTAAAGAGGGAAGCAGACAAGATTTTCACAGGTACAGATCGAAGTCTGAGAGCTGAAATGGAGAGGAATACAGCTGTAGGACCTTGCTGACTTCAGCTGAGTCCCTTTGAAGGCAAACTCCTCCTTCTGCTATACATGCCATTTATTTTGTTGATTAAAAACAGGTTTATTTGGGCTTTTGTTGTTGCTAGTATGAGCACAGCTACCCAGGGAGAGAGATTTATCTCACTTTACACGAGCTATCTCAGCATCAGGCAACTGGCATGATCTGGTGTGTCTGGGCTTCCACTGCAGTCAGTGGAAAAGGATGGGCTCTTCTGGGGATGATTCAACCCATTTTATGACAGATATCAGAGACGAGAGGGATGAATCGCCGTATAGACAGACCTCGCTTTCTCTGCTGAGAACATAGGGACTCTGGATGACTAGACCTAGACTTAAACAGCTAAAATTAGAAGAGATGAATCATACTGAAAGGTGATTTTTTTTTTTTTTTTAATGCTAGAAGCACAGACACTATCCACCCAGCAAAATCAGCAAGGCAGCGGTGTCTGTCAGCATAAATCCAGACCATGTCTTTGCAGTTCAGGAATTCAAAGAGTCATCTCCCAAACATCCAACTCCTCCTACAGACTCCTCTCCCTTCCTGGGACCCACAATTGTACCCACAATTGCCCTATGCAGATTTGACACCCCAAGAACCTTTGCTGACCATTCCCCATCTCCTTTGTGCCAACAAAATGGGCCCAAACAGCTACAAAGAGAAAGATCTTTGCTTCCTATACATTTCCAGTGGGACCCAAGGCAACTTGGAACATCAAGAAAGTAGACTAAGATTTAACACCTTGATTCAAAGATGAGGCTTAATATTTAATAAGGAGGCTTAATTTAAGCTTCTCCTGTCAAATCAGGATGAGATTCCAGTAAAATGGTTTAGTTGCACTTGTAATGACCAGCACCAAAGCTTCTTGGATGTGTATGTGTGGGACCCTTGAGAAATCACCTCTGCACTGCACACCTGTATGTTATACAATTACACTTCTCCCATTATAAGATGAGATATCAATAAAAGCCTCATCATAAGCAGCCCTTCCCACACCTACTTTTGTAGGATTACATAATAGAATTACAAATATGCTCGGCAGCAGTGTGCAATCCCAGCCCTTTCTGCATCTTGATAAACTCCTGACCTCTGTGGCAGCCTGCAGGAATGAGATCCATAGTTGAATTATATCACACAGGTGAAAACAGTCTTTTTTTCCAGCTTTGAACTTGCCACTTTTTATTTTCTTCCAGTGTCCTTGGACAGCAGCTAGGGCATGTTAGGAATTTTCCAGTGAAACAAATTGGAAAAGGGCAAACCAGAGTGAAAAGGTCTTCAGGAAATGGGTCTGTTGGACAAACTTCTGATAAAGCATAAGCAGGACTGGGTCCCAGAGGTGTTTCCTGCTGGGTGCACGACATAACAGAGGGGAACTGAAGGCTGCAGGGATCTCTGCTCCAGAGCAGGGCATTGGCCTACCAGAGGCCCTAGGAGTCCTGGCTCTACTGGATGTCTTGGACTTCAGATATAACTATTCAAAATAGGTCTAAAATTTTCCTGGATTTCCTCTTTCAGTTCTGAAATTTTTGTAGAATACTCATTTTCCAGGGATTTGCAAAACTTGTTTCCCTGCCCCTGGCTCTTAACCAAAGACTGCAGCATTTCCTCCCTCACTACCCAAACCCAGCAACATCTGACACGATGTCATGACATCCAGTCCTTTTAATTTCTGATTTTAAGGAAGCATTTGTCACCTTTTCAACTTCTTCCCTCCTCAGGGTTTGTAGACAGCCCTCAGATTTTTGTTTGTGGGGTTTTTGTTTGTTTGTTTTTTTGGTTTGTTTTGTTTTTGTTTTTTCTGTCCTGGAAAATTTGTCCAAATCTCAAGTGTCTATGTGTGAGTAAACCAACACCTCTCAATGCCTGTATTTGGGGGACAGGGCCAATATTTCCCATGCATGCAAATATCAGCTGGTCACCACCTGAACATTTGCACACCAATGCCCACCACCCAAGGCGTGTGCAGGGAGCGCCTCGGTGCGTAACAATGCGCAGTATTTGGCAGGGCTTCAAAATCTTCCTTCCTCCCTTTTGGTATTTCTCTGGCATGTAACTGCAGCTCTCCCAAGCACTCACTGAATGCCAAGTAAGGGAAAAGTGACTCGGTGGCTTAGAAATGCAGACCCCTTTCTTTGCAAGGAGGAGAATTTCAGGATCTGTCTTCCTGTCTAGGCTGAGAGAACAGACCTGAAGGCACATTTAGGGACACTTCCTTTAAAGGTTTGTTTCAGCCAAGTATGGGCCTATCACTACAAAATTAAACAAAAAATTCCCAGGCAGAACAAACAGAAAGGGCCAAAAGGTCTTCTAGTGGACATTTTCTCTTGGTGTCCTTCTTCTGAAGCAGACTGAGATTGCATTGATGCATATTTCAGGGCAAAAAAAAAAAAAAATACAAAAACAATTCCCAAACCCTGACATCATGACCAAACCAGAAAAAAAAGCATGGCAAATTCATGCTTCTCATAACCTTCATTTTCTCATATTATTCTTTCTCATTCCACTGTAGGGAGTATAAAACAAAACAGAAGAAGGTGCAAATGTGGTTTTTTGTGTGAAAATTACATTAGCAAGCCTGAAGCTGCTGCATTAGTATCACATGCTGAGGTGCACAATCCACGTTACCACACTGGAGATGGAGAGAGGTGAAAAGATTAGAAAGGCATGACAAATAACAAACGCATGATAAACTCGGTCCAAGGATGATGAACCTGTGAATAACACACTTGTGCAGTTCAAGGCAACCTAGGTCTCCAAGACAACTCTTCCAGTTGTAGTTCAAAATTTCCAAAGCCTGGAAGATTTGAGAGCCACAACTTTGGCTCATAGCTCACATCTTTTCCATTTCATGGAAATATGTGCAGCCTGACCTCTGGCAAGCGTTTGGCTGGTGATGCTCCCTCACAACCATGTCTCCATGAAACCAGGCAGAGGCATGGGAATCTTAACTTTGTGTGCCATCCTAGTCAACCACCACTCACCAGTGCATCAGCTTTATTTACTGCCTCCCTTCAACTATATATAGCCAGCCAGACCTGGAAAAACACAAACTGGGTCATCCACTCCACTTGCTCACACCAAAAAGGTTGTTTCCTTACTTTATTACTCCTATTGTCTTATCCTATCTGCTCTCACCCACCCATGTCACTGCCTCTGCTGGTCTGACAATCTATTGTAGGCATGCTCAAGGTTATGAAGTTTTTTCCTTATGTCTAGCCTCATTCTTTTTCCATTTTTAATTTTAGGCCAAAATCTGTTCAGCCACTTTCTAGATAGTCCAGATAATCCTCTTCCTTGCTTTCATGCAATTTCCTTTCACTTATTTATATTGCTATCATCATGTCATCACTCCCTAGCCTAACATTTTCCAAGAGTTTTTGGCTGATGCACTCTCTGTTCCAGCACACTCACGTGCCCTTCCAAGGCTTTTCAATCTACATTTCTACCATTACAATAGTGTTTGGCTGTCATGCAGCACTTGGGAAGCAGTTTTCTGCTCCCATCCAGCATGTCAATACTGAAGGCTACAAACTCTGTTAGCATCATGTTAGTCTTTTAGGCCTTCAAAGCATTTCTTTGCCCTCAGCATCTTGTTTGTCCTCTCCACTGTGAGATCACAAAGTGTACAGGTCAAGATTACCCCTGATACTTGCACAAATCTATGAGCTTGAAGGGCCCATGGCCTTGCTGCATGCAAGGTCTCATCTGTGGGCTGTTGCCACCGTAGGGTTGAAGATCCTGACAGACTAAGTAACAAAAGAAATATCAGATTCTGGGAGTAGAAGCAGAATATAGGCACAAAGTCCAATTTTAAATAAAAACATCATAATACAGAAGATTTTTCTATTAGTAAAGACAGTCAAGTAGGGTTTAGATTATTTCACATGTAGCCAAAAGTGCTATTTACATGGGGACAGTAAAAAATTCACTGCTGCAAGAGGCACCATCACCCTTCCAGCATACTCTATTTTAGCTTAACTCTGCTTCTCACTAACTGGTTCACAACTGACTTACTACTAGCTCCCTGCCAGTCAGCTTCACACATTTGTATCTTTGTTTTTAGACATAACACATCATATTTTTTAAGAGAAAAACGGTATGTGATTCTTGCCTAAAGGCCTGTTTTAAAAATTGTTATTTCCATAGTGTTTCCTTTTCCTAATCCTCAAATATATAATTCACATCTTTGCAAATAATAATTTCCCTTTTTTCCCCCTGCCATTTGCATGTTGCCTGCCAGTGGCTGGAATTTGAGCCTTGATTTTAAGGCACTACATGTTGTAATTATTGAAACACTGAGCTTGCTACCACCACTGAGGCTCCACGATAAAGGTTTTAAGAATCATTAATGCTAATTAGACCATGATTTTTTTTGAATATCACAGAAGGCAAAGTATATAATTGTGATTTTATTTTTGACAGCCTACCCTCTCACCTTGTATCCAGCTACTGTAACCTGATGGGCAGGCTGTAGATGTCTCCACATCCAAAATGACAAATGAGAAAAAAATCCTTCTATGTTAAGGAGCAGGATCTTCTAGTGACATAGATGGAGGTATCTCTGTGCTCCTGAAAATGCCAGTTCTCTGAGTTTATGAATATAGAGAGATGCTTCAGATGGTCCTGGTTGGTAATCTGGTGGTGTCACCCCCTTAAACTAAGGGAAGGGTTGTCATCCTGTGGCTAGGTCATCCCATTCCACTCAACACTTTGGACCTGACTGAAAACTGCACTCCTTTTGGTACTTTTGAACTGTCTTCACAGCCACTAGAGCTGGTGGAAAGGCTGGAGCATGAACACAAGTGCAGCGAGGCACAGGAAGGGGAGAGCAAGCAGGAGCCTGGTGCCCCATGGAAGCGCTGGGGACAACCCTAGGTGAACTTACAGAACTGAAAAGCAAGATTACCATGGTTGTCAAAATAAAACTGAAGGAGTCAGATGCAGAACTAATTTCTCTCTCTACCACTTCTGCAGTGTTCAAGCAGACAGCCTCTGAATGCAATCTCTCTATCAGTTTATACAATGCCAAAGTATGGCTACTAATTACCTTATTAAAAAGAGTGGCTATTGTAAGACTAAGTCAGAACAGCAAAATTAAAGAGACCAGGCTGCTGAGAATGTAATTAGAGAGCGTTTGCAAAACGCTGTGATTATTAGCTAAATGGCAGGCTTGGGAACACTAATTACTACGGTAAAACTTCTTTTGGTGATGTTTTGTATAGACAATTAGTGTGATGAGCCTAGAGACTAAGGATTGGATCCATTGTCACCCCTATGGTCCTTAAGACTTCAGCAAAATTAAATAATTTCTCCATATGTACATTTGAGTTCTTCTAGCAGCTGTGACAAGTAAAGAATAAAAGTCAGTAAAAAAGAAAGATTAAGGCGTGGTTTCCAAATTGTTAGAAAGGAAAGGTTTTGTCTAGTTACAGTCAGAAGCATCTTGGAAGGGTTAGCCAGCAAACAGAACTGAAAAATTTCAGCCCAGGGATACAGCCACCAGGATTAAAAAAATTAGGCTTTCCATGAACTATTATTGCAGGAAAGTGGGTCAGAGAGTCAAGAAGCCGATTAATGAATGGGGGATACTATGCAAGGCAAAAAACAAATATCAGCATTTTTCTCCCTTGAAGCTGTTGATAACTTGAAGCTGTTTCAATAATGATATCCCAAACTGATGGCAATGTTTCCTCCCACCATCCAACACTATCCTGTTGCTTTGTGTTTGGAAGGGCTGTCAGTCACATGGAAAACACGGAAGAAAGATCAAGAAGAGAGTACAGGATACGAAGGAATGTTGCGCAAGCAAGTCATGATTTTCAAGTGCACAGAAGCCCTGCACAGGCATTTGCAGCTTGATCCTGCAAGCCTTTCCTGACAGCAGCTGCCAGTGTTTGTGCAGGCACCTGAGGGAAGCCAAAAGTGTGATGTGCATCACTGGTGCTCCTGGAGACAGGAGCTCAGCACTGTCCGTATGTGATTCCAGTGCAGTACATGACCAAGAGCTAATGCCTTGGTCCCCACTTTTGGAGTCTAGATACAGTGAGGAAACTTTTTACTGTGTGATCCTCTTCCCTTCCTCTCCGCCCCTCCCCTCCCCCACCCTCTTATTTTCCTTTGTTCGTGTGTTTGGATTTTTGTTTGTTGTATTTAAATGGTTTTGTTAGCTGACATCTTAGCCACTTGTCCAGAGAACAATGACAGTGAACATTCTTTTGTTACCTGGTTGTTGTTATTGAGGTGGGAAAGGACAACAAAACCTCTAGGGAAGCTGGAGTTTATGTTTTAAGCCCAGTTTTCAACCCAGAGTGAAAAATATTCTCTGTGGTACTGAGCTCTCACACACAGCAGGCAGGAAGGTCTTCGTATGCCACAGAAATACCCATGTTCAACTTAGAGCCAAAGAAAGGGGTCAGAACCCTTAAATATCAGTACTGTGCATGTTCTTTGAATCAGCCCAGGTTCATGACCGTGCCCACAATTATCAGTGCTTTCAGCCCAGAGGAGAGTGCTCCACAGAAATGGGAAACAGTGCCCGTGTGAAACTGTGGCAGAACACTACTATCCCTGGGGAAGAAAGAAGCAAAACCCAACAGAGAAAGCACCAGCCCAACAGCTATTTCCTGCTGAAAATTACTGGTTTTGCTACAAAATGAGCTTTCTCTGGGTCCAGTCTTAACATCTGTGCAGATTACAGAGAGTCCCTGAAGCCGTATGTTGAGACATTGTTTCCTCACATCACTTGCATGACACTTTTCCTCTGTTCAGAGTAAAGATACCAGAGAGATTCTCTTAAGCCAGAACACTCCTTGGCCGGCATTGTCAGTCTGGGCTGCACATCCAAGGATCCTGAACGTTTTGTCTCTTAGGTAGCAATCTGCTATTAACACACTACTTTGAGAGAGCCCATGCCAAGAGGAAAGCAAAGCATCCAGGAGTAATGAAAGCCCCTGGATGAGTCTAGCAATTTATGTTAATTTTACTGTTGTCATCAGCTAGATAAAAGAATGGAAGTGACCAGCTAACAAAGGTGGGTTTCTAAAATTCAGGGAAAGCCACAATCAAAGGGCCACATTCTGTAGCAGCTCTGGTTCCTTTGAAGACAGGAGATTAGGACTGAGCCTCTTAAAGTTCATAGCTACTAAACTGTTAAGGGTCAGTGAGGAGTGTAGCTCTGTAAGTAATGTGGACTATTTAACAGACTAAAGCTGTCCAGCTGCCTTTTTTTTTTTTTNTAAAGGAGTCAGAACAAAAGGGCAACCTCGGAAAAGGGAAGAGACCACACACACCTGATAGATCAGAGTAACTGCCAGGAAGAAGCAAATTCCTTCTTAAGAACTACTAGAAGTATTGCTTGGAATTTCAGAAGTGTAAAAACTAAAGGCACTAATGCAACCCACAAATCTGCCTGTCTTGCATATCCTACAAACCTTCAGAACTGGCCTGGTAGTCAACATGTTTAATCTTCTATTTTGTCTCATATTTATATGTATGGCCCAGATACATTGCTCACATAAAAAAGAGTCGGACTATTTTGGGCAACAACAACAACAAAAAGCTTTAATTTTCATTTCTTAATGGCTTGCAGATCCCTCAGTGGTAAGAAGGTTCAACCCTTAATAATAGCAACATTAAATCACATAAAATATGAAATTATTAATACATTTTCAACCCATTGTAACTAGAAAGGAGATCTTGGGGTTGACCTTAGATCAAACCTAAATTATTGCAAAGTTTTGGCATAAACAAATTCAAGAACTTGCTTTCTTCTGCTGTGACAATATTTCATTATGATAAAAATTACTTTGTCTAGAGGGCAAGTAGGAAAAATTTTCTCTGCTTGAAAATTAAGTATCAAACTCTGACATCAAGAGAAGACCTGAACACATTGATACAATTTTCTGTTGACTGAGACTTAGTGAACCTCAGTGTTGTCCTGTAGGTTAGATCAATCTTTTCAAGCTGGCAATACTTCCATTTACTCTCAGTAGACATAGAGTGATCAAAACTGGATATATATATTTTGTTGCATTGAAATGACACTCAAGGTAGCCTCTTCCTGTGCTTCTAACAGCATTTTAACCCAGCCCTTGACTTCTTTTCACAGGGGCTATGCAACAATTACAGAATTACACTGTAAGGTGCGACCTGCCCCACACAATCAGAGAGCATCCCAGGACTGCAACAACAAGCAGAAGTCACTCTGGGTGCTAGTAACAGTCTCAAAGATGACCAAAAATTAAAAAAAAAAGAGCAAAGCTACAGCCATAGGAAAAACTCCAACATGAACTTTCATGTCCAGACGTAGAGATCGGTATTGCCCCATATCAAACTCTACCATTATTAGACCCTCACTAACCTTCCAAGGTCACCCTCACCCTGACTCCTTCTAAGGATTTCCCAAATAACAATTGCCTGCCTTTATATTCTGTAGTAATTAATTACCTTCACTACTAACTGAAGTATGGCAATGCCATCTTGCTTCTTTAGGCTTTTGCATAACCATGAAACTCAGTGGCATTAATGCATGAAAAGTAAATTAGAAGAAATGTAACCAAAAGGACACTTAGCTGAGTGCAGCAACACTTCCCCCTTGCTCCTAAACAGAAAGTCTGTGATACAAGGCCATTATATAACTGTGCTGCTGCATGTCAGCAGATTGACACTTTTCTACCTCCCTTAATCTTGAACAACAGTAAAACAAATCTTGAATTTTTTCGTACTCACATAACCCCAAAGGAAGCCATTCTGGCTGCAGGCAGACAGAGAAATAGTCCCATGTAGCTCTTGTTGCTAGCTACACAGTAAGTGGAAGAAAAGGAACAAGAGGAAGGGGAATGAACCATGCTCATCTGAGAGTAAATGGCACTGGCTGCTCCAAATGAATCCAGAACTGAAGAGTTACCAGGTGTGCAAAGTCTCAGCAAGCACCCCCTGCTTCCAGCATTAAGGAATTTGGTAAATAACCCTTCTACCTTTGCCCAAATCACCACTTTTGTGATTGTGTAAGTTTTTACCATCTCCTCCCTCCCACCTCGACCTTTCTTCTCTCCAGATTGAAGAAATTCTGTCTTTTTAGTCTCTCTTCACAATCTATTATTCAATCAGCAGTATCTGAACTTGTTTTCCTTGCCCTTCTCTGGATCTTATCTAGCTCTGCTATATCCTCCTTGAGATGCAGAACTCCACAACATACTCCAGGTATTGTCGCTACAGCAGTTTTCTGCAGCAGGAAAATAAAACTCCTCCTCTCATTATCCACACCCCTCCTTGAGATGGTCAGTGCTTTGCTGGCTCTTCTGAACCGTGCTGCACACTGAGCAGATGATCCCCAAGAACTGTCACCAATCATGTTGAGGTCTCTTTCCTACAAGGGTTTAGCCTCATAGTTTAGATTATTTCTCCAAAGATGCCTTACGTTTCATTTACCTACCTGGACCTCTCCAGACTTTTTTTTTTAATACACTCACATGGTCTTTTTGAGCCTGGTATGGCACTTGTTTGTTTAGAAATGACTACTATTATCTGCAAACTTGCACATTTTATTGTTCACTCCTTCCTCTCCCCTTTATTCTCAATAAAAACCCATCCCCCATCCCTGGGAACTGCTCACTGCTGACAGTGATCCTTTGGCCAGTGAGTTTCTCCAACAGCTTTTAGGATGGCTTCAGGTATTTTGAAAATTACACGCTCCTGCTACCAACACCCTCCTAAAGATGCGGAGACAGGGTCACCTTCTCTACAGGTGACCTTCCCAAGAGGTGTATGGGGCCATCTACCACCTTCCCAGGGATGGAAATCAGACCTCCCTGGCTTGCCAGTTCTAGTCTGTAGTTCCCAATTCTAAAGACAAATTAAATTAAAGGAAACATTTTAAGTCAAAAGAATTTCCTTATCCACTTAAGAATAAGTCAAGCCTGTCCTCCGTCCAATTAATATAATGCTGCCATTAAGGCCCAGCTCAGTATATATAAAGACCACAAAAACAGTATTTTGTCTGTTTATTCAGTAGGCTTTAGGTTGTCACAGACTATAGAAAAAAAGTGCAATGAAGTAATTTTGGAGACTTGAAAAAAACAATTCAGACAGTCCCGTGGGTCCTTGGTCTTGCACTCTAAATTCTTCAGTTGTAAGGCCATTTTCTAATTCAGAACAACTTCCTTAGAGGCCATTCTTTCACTCCTTTCTGCAAGAGGGCACAAGCATCCTGCATGTTTAATTGCAAGCATACAATGTTATCTGCTCCTTCTCTCTTATGTAAGTTTGCAGGAATGCTGAAAGACTTTCCGGGCTCTGAGAGGTTAGGGGTTGGAATCAGGTCCCTTGTATATCACCGCATTGACTTTTTGGGACATGAAGTTATTGCAATTAAGATACTGGCCGGATGTGTGGGCTAAAGAGCCCGACTGATATCACAGGCATTTATTGATAATGCAGCTTCTGAGGAAGAAATCTGGGGAATTGTTGTTCTTCATGTTTTCCTCTGCAAGCAAACAAACCATATGGATTTATCAGAAACACACAATGCTTTATCTAGCTCAAGAGAAAAAAGAATAGTGTTTATTTTACTGCGGAGGAATGTTCTCTTTCAGTTTGGAGAGCCAGTTGCCTGAGCTGGCACTGTGTACCTTTTGGCCTCCAGCAAGAGTATTGCTCTGGTTTAATTCAGTGCTATCTTTAACCTGATTGCTATTTACTATTTGTGCTGTGATAATGTTTCCAAGCTGCAGTAGAGGAGAAGGGCTTCATTGTGTTAGGTGCTGTACAAACACACAACTGAAAGATAACTCTTGCCTTCAACCATGCAACCCAGCAGCTCCTAAGCTGAGTGCTGGCACACAGGGAGGAAAACATCAGCAGCAGGCTGGGCTGAGGGCTTGGGTTTTGCTTCCCTTTCCCAACTGTGCAATCTCAAGCAATTGGCTCTCCCCCACCTCATTTAACTTGTGCAGTGCTGTCCAGAAAGCCCGGCTGAAAGACAGTGAAGGCTGGTGGGAAGAGCTTCCTATCTCCCCCTTCTTTCCTCTTGTGGCACCTGGTATTCAAAAAGATCATCTGCATCTGCCTTTTCCACGTGCCAGTGGGCATGCAGGAAGAAAATGCTGAAAAAACCTGAAAATTAAAGCAGGGCCTGCCTGACAGTCACTCTGCAAAGCGTTAAGGAGATGTTTCTGTATGAGAAAAATCCTTTCCCAGAAATCTTACCAGGGTCCTAAGAACATTTTTTTTGGCAACAATAGAGTAGCCTCCTGGTCCAACAATGTTTTGGGCCCTTTTTTACTCGTTGAAGGCAGCATCCAAATGGTCATTAGGAAGGGCAGTGTTTGGTTTAGTCTCACCATTTACCTCATCAAAACCTGAGGTCTCAGTGATCTTGCAGGATGGAGTTTTTTGCCAGAAGAGGGTTGGTTGGGTCAGTGTCCATGTCTGGGTCTGGCAGGAGGGATCCAAGTCTTTCCTCTAAGCCGTTGATTGCAAGACCACCCTTGAGAAATGGACCTCGAGCGAGGCCAGAGGGCTGGTAAAAGCATTTCTTTCTTCTGTGCATTGGAATGAATCATGGCTTGCTAAAGCCAAACTCAATTTACAGTGCATTAACTTAAAATCCAACTGTCTAAAATAAGTGAACAACCACACTCAATGTGGGTTTCAGGCAAGCCAGGGGAAGGCAAGGGAGAAGGAAGAAGACAGGAATATGCTTTTCCAGCATTGGATTAATTTTCCAGATTTTATGTTAACACCCTCTTCCTCTTTCTCTCTCTCTCTCTCTCTCTCTCTCTCTCTCTCTCTCTCACTCAGCAATATTTCACCTCTATCTAGATGTTGATATTTCTCAAGTAGACATTTACTGAGCCATTCCCAGCTGCACAGTAAGAATGTTCATTAGATAGTGATGCCAAGGAAAATGGAGTGAAATAACAAATGAGGTGGAACACAGTTCTTTGGGTTCTCCAAGTGGAATTTGGACACTTTCATTAAAGTGCAGCAGCACCTTGGTCTTCTTGAACTATTTGCCTGTCTTATGTTAAAACCTACTACTGCAAATATCCTTGCAAACAATCCTGTGAAAGAAAAGACGCTTATGTGACTTGGTACCTTTGGTAACAAACTAATAACAAATCTATAATGTGGCACACAAAGTCCACCTTTTCAGGGGCTATGGGCACAGTATGCATGACCACTACATGCAAAACCCAAGAAAGCCTCTACAGAGATCTTCTTTCTCTAGAAAGAAATAGAAATAGCTATAAAGCTATTTCTGTTGTTTAGGGGAATATGTCAAAATGACACCAGTTCTAGAAGGCGTGGTAGCAAACCTGTAATTAACGTTTGCCTTTTCACTTATATTACTGTCATTTAAGAACAGAATACGTACAGTAGACAGGGTAATTCTATAATTTCTTTGTATAGACCCTAATAAATTGTATTCAAGACTGTGTCTGTGTTTTCTCAAAGCCCCACTGATCTCCCAGCTCCTGCATGCTTCTTCAGTTCCCTGCTGGCATTGTCTCTGGATTGCAAGCTCTCTTGGCAGAACTGGATGTAGAATGGAGAGGTCTTTCTTTTGTACTTCTGAAGTGGATAGCAGGTTTTTAGCAATATTCTAATCTTAATGTATATATAAAATAATGAAAATAATTGTCTCCTCATAGGACTTTCATAAGTAGCTTATGGCACATTGCCCTTATTGTAGAAAAGTACGTCCTTGTAGATAAGAAATGTCAATTAAAATGTAAGCTTTGTGGAGGACAGATAACACACAGTTTTACATGCAAATTAAGAAAAAAATCAGTACATTTCTGGGTTTTGTTGTTTGGGTGTTTTTTTTACAGAGACATAAGTGGTAAAGGAAAAGTAATGTGCAGGAACTGAATCAGCATATTGTATAAGCACAGTAAACAGCATCATAATGACTATGTTATCTTGCCATAGTGGTACATAGTTACGTATGCAAATGTTACCTCAAATACAGTCAACTATCTGCAATAAAGGGTATTTACTGCAGGAAATGTAAGAATAATTTTGTATTCTTTTGTTATTACAATTGGTTTTCAAAATAACATCATAGATTTACACAAACCTATGTTAATGGACACTTGCTTTTCACCAGCTTATTGTTTGCTGCTTGTATACTGGATGTCACACAGAGCTTTCTAAAATATGACAGGGAACATGGGCTGAATGAGATGGAGACACACTTACACACTTCTTCATGCCAATGTCACAGGTCAGCAACAGAGGGCAAGAGGGAGCTCATGCAGCTGCCTTGGTGACATTTCACAGCCAGCTAGTTTTACAATAATTTGATTTCTGGGCCAGCCAGGAAAATACCTTCCTAAGACTGCCACTGTCTTAGGCACTTTGAGAAATTAAACTCTGAATCTATATAGACACAGGAGAACAGAACTGAAAATTATTTTCATAGCCTTTACACTCTAAAAGAAGTATTTGCTCTTAATGTAATCTAAAAAACCTACAATTAAGTAGTTTGTGTGGTAACAGCATTATAGTGTGGCTGAAAATGAACCCTATATTTGTTTTGGCCATATACAATGAAAATGCTTAAAGCAAGGAAAATTTTGCTCTTCCCATCGCAATTCCATTTGAAAAAATTACTTCTCTAAACTCCTTCATTTAGCAGAACTTCTGCCTGAGATGGGCTGCTTTTCCCCTTTCTGAATTCCTGCCACAATATAAATCAAACAAATTCAAGATAGCAAAGCCGGGAAAATCATTATAATCCCAAAACCATCAAAAAGGTCAACAAGAAGGAGAATAACAATAGGATTCTGGTAACTGTTTGGGAAGAAACTATTCTTGCTGCAGCGAAACTGCACTGTTTTCATAACAACAAATTAAATACCAAGGTAATTCCCTGGAGCCCTCAGCAGCATGGCTGTGTGGCAGCAGCTCACAATGCACAGTGTCATTAGGAAAACCCGCTGGCTGCTGAGCCACCGCGCAGCTCCGCCGCGCTTCAAGCCCAGCCTACCTTTTCAAAGCGCTGCATTGTTACTCTCCTCTTCCTCCCATTCCTGCCCATTTCCCCATTCTCCTCTCTTCCTGTCCCCTGTCAGCCAGACACGTTTTAGAATCCATTCATAATACAAGGAGCTGAGTATTGTCGTTCTGGTGCAGGTGGCTGGAATCCTGGCTTCAACAGCTGGAAATGAGGGAGATACAGCTGCGTCTTTTTCAAGGTTTTATTTGCTTATTGGTGCCTTAGATGCACCCTAAAAATGTGTAATTTGTCGAGTGTAAGCTGTTCTCTTACACTCAAACGGCACAGGGGACGGGTCAGCAAGGTAAGGACTCTGCAAACATCCATTCTGAAAAAGAGTGGCATTTATATTTGTTTTGGCTGTTCAACCTCAGAGAATGAAAAATCAAGACTGGCCTTTCTAAGACTCCTGTTATTCATCTATAAAATGTGATGTTCTACATATCAAAGTGTTTCAATGACTGTTGCCAAGAAACTGCAGGTATCAAAACAACTTTCTTAATATTTTGTACTGGGAAGCTTAGGTTTTCCTGACTAGTGTGCAAAAATGAGTATAATTTATTAGTTATAGGGTGAATAAAAGTGTTTACTTTACTATGTCTGTCCTTGTTTAAGCAACAGATGGCAACATAATTTATAAACAGCCAGAGTGTAACAAAAAGAAAAATCACACTTGTTTAAAAATCCCCTCAATTAAATGTCAGATAAAGAACATGCTGCAGCAATGCGATCATGGGGGTATTTGGTCCCTGCCAATTGACAGGTTTAAAATAAGTATTCTTATGCAATGAACAGCTGTAGACTTCACAGGGTAATAAATTCCCATGTAACAACAATAGGCAACTTTATCCTCCAAACCTGTTCACCACATAGCCTGAGGCTTGGTTTGTAATGTCTAAAATATGTATGTTTGTTGTGTTGTTTCATGGCATTTTCAGGTAAATTCCTGCTACCTTACCTTGCAGACCAGGCCCAGAATCTCCAGTCCTTTCACTGAGGCACCTAGCTGATGTAACTTCATGATTTCATGAGATCCACAGCACCGTGAAATAAAGAGTTAGAGAGGTGGTAAGGGGGAGGTTGTTCCTCCTCCATCTCTGGACTCATCAGTTTCTTTTTTCCTTGCTTTTCCATACTGTAATCTCAGGCTGACTGCCTTTGTCCTGGAATCAGGCACTGCTGGGACCTTCTGACCCACACTTAACTCTTCTGCAAACAGAAACAAATGGAGTTGAGGGGAATTTTATAAAGATTCTTGTCTTCAAAAAAAAAATTGTCACACCTACATCAAAGTTAGAAATCAAGGACCCAAAAAGAAGAGACTATTCTGAAAAACTGAACTTAATCTACATTGAATTTTAAACCCAGATGTCTGGTCTGTTTCCTATGTACTCAAGCTCTTCCCTCAGATCTGGTAGCTTCTTCATCTAATCCAGAAGTTCTGAGTTAAAGAAACTTCTAAATTGTTCTCTGGATTTCCCTAGAGATACCAAGTGATGTATCAAATGCATGAATTAATTGTTCAGTGAATTTACTGTTCCTAATGCTTTCTACTTCAAACTGGATTTAAAAAAAGAGGTGGCAAAAAATAGTGTTTAATTTCCTACCAATGCTTTACCATTGGAGACCACTATCATGGTTCAACCATAATTTCCTGAGACTGCATATTTTATTCCTTCCAGTAGGGAAAGAAATTGTTCCAGACTTAAATATCTGTTGGATTCAAGAAAGCCTGTTCTGGCTCAATGTGTGTCCTATATTTGTAGCGTAGACTCCAAAATCCACTTTAGAAAATCAGATCCCTTTTTTTTTCTCTGATGATCCTTTGAGCTACAACTGCAAACATAAATGAGCATGAGTCAAGACTTCACTCGGTTTCAGAAAGGGGAGCTGTGAATGGCTGAATATCAAGTTCTCTGGACATGCATGAAGTGCATGCTTCACATGGCACACACTGGATTTTACTTCACTTGACATGAAATTGTAGGGTGAAAAAAGCTGGCGAGAATATCACAGGATATGGAATGCATTCACTGAAGAAACAGAAAAAACTGCTGAGGACCCTTAGCTTCATTTTGGTTGCCTAGAATGCCATATAATGAAAACATGTTATGTGTTCATGAAGCAACTCCTGCCCTTACTGTTGCTAAATTCCTACTAGGAGGAAATTTTCTTGGAATGACGGGGAAATAAACACTGAACCAGAGATGCAAACAGTAGGTATTTTGTGCTGACAACAATAATGTGGATGAAAACACTCCCCAGACCATTATCTTTACATAAATTAGATGTTAGTCTTTTGGTACAAGGTATCTTCATTTTTCCTAAGTTCTAACACATACATTTGCAGAGGTCTGCTTGTCAGCGGCCAGATCAACATAGTTACAAAAGAATAGTTTCATTTAAAAGGAAAAACAAATGTGTTCTCTCCAGGAAAACATCCTCCTCCACTTCCAGGGATTTACAACACACTAAGGAGACCATATTCACCAGAACTCTGTTAAAAACGTTTATCTGAAGTTGGCAAACACTGGGATGCACAACAGGACAGAGAGAATCTTCTATTTCAGGCTGATCCAGGTAGGGGTGGCAGAGGAAAGCATATCAAATCTGTGCTTGGTTTTGTTATTGATAAAGTTCTCAGTAACTCACCTCACCACAATTGTCAAATAAAATCTGTAGAGAAGACCCAGTGTGAAAATGAAGGGTTGAAAGTGCAGTCCTGTTGCATGCAACCCCAAGATTGCAACAGGCTTTTCTTTCGTCCTTTGTCTTTGCATATTATGTAGGTCACTGTTAATTCATCTTTCAAATGTCCCTTGACTTTACAGAAAACTTTTACACCTGATATTAGTTTTGCTTTCTGGACGTGAAATGCTAAACTTAGAATCACCATTTAATCATATGTTTCCTGTGCATTCCACCTGAGCACTGTCGAGGCAAGCTTTCCTCCTAATTACAGAGGTGAGCTGAAGAACCAGTGATTAAAATAAGATCAGCTTTTCCTTAAATACCATTGTAGTTCAGGACAGTGATCAAAGTCAGTAGTTGCTTTCAGAGATATGCTAATTTACAGCACACAAACTTCTTAAATGAAGAAGAGTGAGTCTCTTTTTCTTGCCTAGATATAGGGGGGGGAAAAAACACAAACAATCATTTCACTGTACTGAGCAATCCTTCTATGAAAAAACCTGTCTTCCTTTCAGGTTAACAGGGGACTCAACCCAAATAACGCTAAAGCATTTGCCAAAAAGCCCCAGGGAAAATCGTGTTCTCTTTATGATTTTGCTATCACAATACCACCAATTTATTTTTTCCTTAATTTCTTCTTTATTTGCTTTTCAGTAAGGAGAAGGAGATTTTTTGTGGCATTCTCAGCACTTGCAAAGCCCTTTTAGATCCATGGTGAAATAACGTCTGACATACATGCATACATAGTGCATGTGCACAGCTACCTATAAAGTGTTACACATAATTCTTTTTGTTTCCTCCCAGCTCCTGGTGGCTTGTGAAGCACAATTACAGCGTCTGAAACCAAAACCGAACCCAGAATAATTTGTCAGATTTACAGAGAGTTCTAGTACCCCTGATAAGAGTTATGTGTTGTTTAGGAGAAGCCTGAATGAAGCAAAAAGTCCAATTGCTCCTCAGGGCACCTGGACAAGCTGATGCCTGAGAAGGAGAGGAGGGCACAGCCTATTCTGTTGTGGGCTCTGCTCTGCGTGAGTGTTGGAACTGGATCAAAAAAGGCTCCCTCTGTCTAACACACTTGTGGTAACAGAGGGAAACGGCCACTCGTGAGATATCTTGCTCTTTATCTGGGAACAGGTATATCTCTGTATCCCTGTACAGGCACATCTTGCACCTTCAGGAACAGTAACACTAAGCCACAGTGGAGCTTTGCTGTGTGCCAACATGAGCACATTTTCATGATAACTGCAAGAGAGGGCAGCAAAGCCTTCCTCCAAAGCAGAATGCTGACAGAAAAGAAGTTCATTAAAATATCTCTTAAGCTGTGAGGTATTTAGGCTTCTGATTAAGTGTAAAAATATTCAGGACATATTTGCTCTGTAGGCCACAGAAGCAGAGTGTCAAAGGTTGTTTTTCTTTGGTAATAAGTGATCCTATTAATGACTATTTGGAGGTAGCCTGTCATTTAAAATCAGTGCCCAGCAATTGTGTTCAGATCTGACACAGATGGTTTTAGCTATCCAAAACAAATGGTAGGATGGGCTTGAACCACTTCTTGTGGCCAGGACACACTGAACTCACTTTGACTCAGTACAGGTGTTGAAATCACGACAGGATTATCCCTGGAGGTGGGTAATCCTTTAAAGGTTCAGAGCTTTGGGTTAGATAAAAATCTAAACATTTGGATGTTTATCTGAAACCTTATCTCAGTCATCTAAACTCCTGGAGGCTGAACACCCATCAGTTGCACATCTACAAGTAGAAAAGTAGTAGGGTCTCTTGTTTCTGCAGACTTATAGGCTGATCCTGACATCTTTGACTAAACAAAACCTCACACTGATATCAACTTGCCTTTGAGCTAGGGTATTGGCAATGGGAAGTTCCCTTCAGCTAAGAGTGACCACAAACATTATCTGATGGGGGTGGAGGAGGAAGTTTTGGTTACAAAACACAAGATTATTTTTTTCTCATAAAAGTCACTCATAGCAAATTTATTTTTTCATTGAACATCTGTACTCTTGAAAATCGCTAAAGAAGCTTTGACAACTTTCCTTTCTTTTCTCACCCAGAAAAATAATAATAATAAAAAAAGGATCTTGATAATGTAAATAACGAAGTGCTATGATTTTAAGTCCATACTGGCGTTTTGACTCAGGTCACTAGAACTGAGGCTGTGTGCTGTGGTACCTCACAAAAAGCATAAGAAAGACTGGGAGTGTGAAATATGGACACTGCAGTTCACAGCACTGGATTATGTCAGTGCAGGGATGTTTTGCTTTTCTACTGCAGTACCTCAGATTTTTCCATTTTGCACCAAATGTTTTGCTCCTTTCTGTCATTTCAATCAACAAAACAATTTCACTAAGTGGAGAAAAATTAACTTATATCTATTAAAATGTGTGAGAGTATAATATCTTTGAAGAGGGGGGAGGGTAAGGGGAGAGTTTGAGTAATTACTCCTATTCTTTGCTGACATTCCCATGTTATTTTGTTGTGGGATTCATCCCAGGCTGGATCAGAGGAAGGACATGTGAAAGAACTGGGCACATCCTGGATATTTAGTGTGCCCAGACCCATTTTACAGAGTTAGGACCATTGCTTTCTCTTCAAGGCTTGCTGAAACCAGAAGCATTGCTGGCTCTCAGTTCCCACACCTACATGGAAAGAAAAGCTGCCACGAAGGAAGAAATGGAGAAAGGAGAGAGGTAATTCATCAGGTGAGACAGTGGCTGGAAACATGGTAGACACAGGTTCAGTTTTTTACTCCTCCACAACTTCTCTCCTTCACCTTATAGGAGGATTCGGCTGTGTTTTCCCTGTTGACTGCAGAGGCCAGCACTTATCTTTTAAGGGATATTTCAAAGATAAACACTAAAAAACCCCACAAAATCACTCAGTTTAACACAGTGACAGGAACTACAGACGCTCAGGGAACAGACAAGAAACTGGACTGCACTACATTTTGGCAAGCACATACAGGCACTTTATCAAGGTCCGGCCCATTTGTCTACGCTGCTGTTCTTAAGCTGAGCCTTTTCCGTGCCCCTAACACATTAGTATAATAGAGAATTAACATTGTTTTGAAGTATTTTAGGGGCTGGGAAGAGAATCCAAACACTTTCCCTTTCCTTTTCCTACTGATATGCCAGTTACAGTCCCAAGTTCACAGGGCAATTCTGTTAATTCCTGCACTTTTGGAACTGTGTGTATAGCTGCCACACCGCTTTTGTAACAACACTCTCGCTTTGGGAATAAAAAAACCTGCACTTATTTGTTTGTTTTGGGACTACCAGCAGGGTCACAAGAGTAATGGTAATTAATTAGAAAGATTTTAGTAGGACTCTTCTTTGATAAGGTAATTTGAAGTTGATACCTGGAGACAAAGTGCTATTCAGAATTTAACAGAACAATTATTTTCTCCTGTCCATGGCACAGTTGTCTCTTTTTGGCAGTGAAAAGAGCTTGTATTAAAAGGGAGGGAATGATTTACTTTGTATTACTACATTCTGTGGCTCAGGAGAATCATAATTCCACTTATGTTGAAGAAAACTATTTTCATTCTCATGGCATTTTTCAAGCATCATTGTGCTTTGATAACTTATTCTCTGTCAAGATTCCTTGTTTAAGCAATACACTTGTTTTCCCTGGTTAACTACCTTTTATATGTACAGATGTTGTTTCTCATCAATGTTTTATGCTTCAAATACAAATGCTAATTTCGTTCATGCAGAAAGAAGTGAATTTTTTTTTTCTGGGTAGCTGTGCTGTCACCGAGATGACTTTAAGTAGGTCAGTAGAATGTTTTATTTTATAAAAGACATTTCTTTCTCATTTCTGTTGCTTGTGAGCATTGCTCTGAAAATCCTAACCCTTGCAGAGGCCCAGAAATCAGGCCCTTTCTTTCAGAGTTGCAGAGGAGAGTTTTTTTTCAGGGGATGGAGAGGGGAAAAGAATGACCTAAGAGAAAATGCATCTCGGTGACTCATGGGTCCAAGGCAATCTGCCCACCTGCTCCTCAGTGTGCCCTGGGTACTCCCAGCAGTGCTGGTGTGCGTTGCAGGAGTGAGAGCAGGATCAGGAGCATGCACCACCCCTCAGAGGCACGAATTCCTCAACTGCAAACACATCTGGGCTCCCTCTCCCTCCTCATTCCCTCGCCCACATCGCTCTGGGGGAAATTCTTGCGGGATGCTTCCTGTTTTCCGCTTAATCCTCTCTCATCTTTAAATTCAGTTAAACTGGGCGCTACGAAAGCTTGCAATGATTTATTAATTGAGAACTTTTTTTTCATGGAACTACCTGATACTTGCAGCGAGAGTTCTTCAGCCTTGTCAACACCCTAAGCTTTTGGCTGAGGTTTTTCATGGTGGTAAGTGGTGCTGGGTCTTGCCCACCTTATGCATCACCACAGAAGCTCTGACTAAGTTCCAGGCAGGTTTCAGCCTCCCAGACCTGTAAAAGTCAGTTGCACTTGTCTCAGTGAAGGTGTCATTTGGAGCTTACAGTCACCTGCCACACAGCAAGGAGTGTGTACCTTGTTGCTCTGTCCAGCTCTGAGGCCCCCAACATAAGAAGGACATGGATCTGCTGGAACAAGCCCATGGAGGGCCACAAAGATGCTGAGAGGAGCTGAGAGGACCACCTCTCCTATGAAGACAGGCTGAGAGAGCTGGGTTTGTTCAAAAGGTTCAGTTCAGATCAGGTATTCAAAGGAAATTCTTTACTTGGAGGATGGTGGTGCAATGGAATGGTTGTCCAGAGGAGCTGTGGATGTCCCATCCCTGGAAGTGTTCAAGGGCAGATTAGATAGAGCTCTGAATGACCTGATCTAGTGGAAGGTGTCTCTGCCCATGGCAGGGGGATTGGAATCTGTGAGATCCCTTCCAGCCCAAATCATTCTATGTGTTAAAAACTGGTTACTCTAGAAGAACAGTTCACTAGTGGACAGGTATTGCTCTGAAATTGTGTGCTGAGACCTGTGGTGAGGATTTGTGCTAATTTCGTATTTTTCTCGGGTTTTTTTGCAGGCAATATCTAGAGATTCAGCTGTGTCGAAATCTATATAAACCCGTATGTTCCCAGAATCCATTAAGGGTACATATCACTGTGCTTCAATTTGCTATGGCTACTTACACATGCACCTCTCACATTCCAAATACAAGCAATAAAAATGAAAACTGGAGATGCCAAACATTTGCAGTGGCTGCTGTCCACAAACAATACTACCAACTCAGACACTTCCTAGAGATTATTTAAAGATGACATATTTTCCAGTTAACTCAAAAAAGCAACAGCAATTAAATGTCCTGGCTGTAGATATTTCCCTGATAAAATGTGGTAAGAATTGCTCAGCTATGTGCCACAGCAACAAACAGCTTTCTGAGCTACAATCCACCTGACAGAAATTCAGATGACCCAAGTATTAAGTAGAGGATTGGCCATCATTTCACAAGTGATCAAAGATTTACTGCACTGCTAACTTTAGTAACAAATCTGCTTGTGATATCATTATTACATTTTAATGGAGATTGTTTCTATAGTCCACGAGGGAGAAAAACCTATTTATCTCATGGTGGTAAATGAAGAGTAGGTAAAAAGTACATTGCCAGGTAAGAAACACATCAAATAGAAGACACTGGAAGTACAGGGGGCAAGGAACAGTGTAAAAGGGAAAAGTAAAAGGGAGCTGTCAGTCCCTGCATACATACGTATATATATACACATACACAGCCCATTCTAAATACAAGTTTTCTACCTTTTGCAGTTCAAATGGACAGGAATCCCAGTTCAGTGGATGTTATTCAAAGTATTCCACCACCCCCTGAAAAAAACAGTAGTTTTTTCTGCTGTGTCAAGACAGGCAAACTGGTTCAAAGCACTTAAGCCGGCAAACACGTCTGCAATGCAGCCCAGCCTAAAGGCAACAACAGACTAATCATTTAATAAGGCTGCCCCATCAGGCTTAATTTCAGCCCTTAAAATATCATTCGTGATTGGACCTTTGGGTGAGACACATACATTATAGAAGTACATTATTTCTTAAATAGTAAATTCTTTGGGGCAGGAACCCCGAGTTCCTACAGGTCTCTATTTGCAGAGGCCTCGTTCAAGGATCCCTCCTCTATTACAGCCTCAGAAAGCACAGTGGTCAGAGTGCATTTCAGTTGTTTAAAATGCCCTGGTTTTTACTGGTAAAGATGTAATCTTGCATTTCTTTTACTGACATGGTATCATAGACATATAACAAATGGTACCAGGTGGCGAGCAAGCCCTGACTCAGAAGTGTATCCTTCAGTGGTGCCAGCATCAGATGACAGTAACGTGCTGTCAGAAACCTGGATTAGCCCTCAGACTAGGTGGAAAGAAAGGATTAAAAGAAATCCACTGATAGTATTTCAGGCTCTGAGAATGGGAATGTGGAACAAAACACTGTACACTAACCTAAGAAACTGGATGGAAAATGTAAGGAAGTGTCAAGATACAGCAAGACCTAAAGGAAAACTGCCAAGCGTTGTGCAGATCCTGACAGGGACAGTTGTGGAACAAAATACTTGGTGTACTGTAGAAACGTGGCCCTAGCATCTTAAACTCTATTTTTTCTCATCCAAAATTTATACATGAACAGAGCACCTTTGTTCTAACTCTGCAGATAGCCTGAAACCACCTGAGAGATGTGAGTATCCTAATAGGGACAACATATTCTGAACCCCCCAAAAGACAGGTAAGTGATCAAGTCTATGAGTTACTTTGCTTCTGACATCATTGGTAGAACCATGCAGCTGCTGCATTTGTCCCAAAAAACCAAATTACAGCTCTGCCCTCAGCTACTCCCTGTGCTGCTCCTGCAAAAACCTTCATCTCTCAGCCAAGGCTCTTCATAAGGCAAGCTGTGGGATGCCAGCTGCAGAGATGGAGGTGCTGCTGGGTTTTGCCACATGAGGGAAGAAGACCTTCTTGGTTGACCTTCCTGCCAAGGCAACGAGCAGACATGTTACTAGGATTGCAACTTCTCCTGCAGCCAGTCAGATAAAAATCCCCCTCCTCTGATTGTGTGACATTTTGTCAGAAAAGCAAGAGATCATAAGCTGGAGGAGCTCCTGGGTGAGCCACAGGCAGCTGCTCAGAGCCACTCTTGCCTTCCCTCTGTAAGTGTCTAGGTCAATTTATGTGGGTGTTGCTACCAGCTGCCAATCACGATCATGAACTGTTTTTCTCTGAGCTGTCTTGCCAGTTCAAAAGAAAGGGCTCCTGCAACTCTCATCCCTAGGTAGATCCATCCTGCTGTCTGCACGGGCCCCAGAAGACTCAGGGCTCAGTTCACTGTGAATTAGAAGGGCAAGAGGTTTGATTTTTCTTTTGAATCCCTTGCCACCAACTATAAAAAACAAACTGCCATTCAGCTCTTATCTGCCAAGCTCTGTATATGTGAATTTTGCTTCCTGTTTTTGCAGCAGTGGTAGGGATGGAGAAATGATCTTGATTTCCTTTTTGAGAAGAATTTTCTTTTCTAAACAATTGGTATTAACCAGAACAAAACAACTAAGAAACAGCATGCTCATTTCACAGATTTCCAGTAATGTTAGAGCTCTGTACATTGTTTCAGCTTTTGCTGAGATGAAGCTTGATTACATTAATGTTAGCCAGACATTTAATTTGTTTAACTCAGGAACACTTTCACTAGAGGTTTCCCGAACCCTGAGAAACTTGCTCTGCTTGCAATAGCAAGGGTGGGCAAGGAATGACAATAGGGTTTTTGCCTGACTTCTAGGAAAGTAGCTGTGTATGTTCCGAATGTGCCTGTTCATGTGTGTTTTCATACGGTTGTGTGATTGTATTTGCCAGCAGAGATACACCTGTGTCCTCCACTAGTGGCTTCTGACCAATCTCCACCAGCCTGATGGAGGAGCATGTGTTACAGGACTAACTAAGGTCCTGCAAATGTAACAGTCAAACTGAAGAGACACTTCAGAAAAGAGCCACTCAAGGGTAAAGCTGCTGGATTAACTTCCCAGAGAAGGCACCTAACAGTAGAGTGAAAGCTTCATTTGGAGCCTGTTGCAAGTGGTCACAAACCAAGGAGCTTGCAGGTAGATCCCAGCAACCCCAGCAGCATGGTTTGCCAGTGCCCATGCTCTGCTGCAGCCCGGTGGAGCTGAGCAAACCAATGGTACAATCAGTATCACATGCTTGCTCACTTGTCCTGGCACTCAGGACCCGGCTTAACCAGGATATCACACAACCATGCAGCCCACACAACATCTGATGCAGGTCCGTATGGAATATTGGTCAGAAAACATAGGTCTGCCTGAGGGAGTCACACTAATTCAGAGGCCCCCAAAATCAGTACTTGTGAAGAAGGTCCCAACCCTGTCTTAGATGAATCCATCAGTGCAGGGCACTGGGTGACAGTGGGCTACTGGGTGAATGCAATCCACTTGCTTAAATGCAAAAGCTTGAGGGCTTTCCCTTGTCTCATGAGTTTATTTGTGACAAATAAGATAAGCAGAGCCAGTAAACACTGCTTCCTTGCACAGTAGACATGTCCTGGGCAAGCTCAGTCTTACGTGTCTCCCAAGACCTTGGGAGGTAGGAGTACAACATCCATGCCCTTCCTATGTTATCCTTATTGCTGCTCAGCTTCCTGGTGCACGTACTGTTACAGGAGTGAAGGATGGAGAAGAAGAAGGATAGACAGGACCATTAACATTACTCCCCAAAGACCAAATCCAGCCCTCTTTTTCCTTAAAGAACACTGGATCAGGGTACACGAGTTACTTCCTGAAACTACAGGTCAATGAGGGACAGGGTCTAGAGCCAGGCTGCCCAGCAACAGCCCTGTCTCTACAGCAGGATGATGAATTATTGGAGACTTAAGTACATTGTGATGAGGTGGCGTAACCATTATCTATTCTACAATGAAACAGCTTGCATTTCTCATGGAGAGCTCATCAGAACTGTAACTTTTCAGTTTAAATCTTACCATACTGTATGAGCAGCTGGTTTACATTTTGCATTATCCATTTCAAGGAGTTATTCTCCTCCATTTGTTTCTTAAAAATTAATATCTTGCATCTTGCCTTACTTTGATGGCTTGTTTTATGTTTCAGGAATGCAAACAATTGCACAATAAATCACTGGAGGAATGTACATGGGGGTTATTTGTCATGGTTATAAATAAATGAACTTTAGCAATAGTTGATAAACAGAAGACTATGGACAATTCAGGCAGGCTGTCCAAAAGAGCAGAGCATGACTTCAGCCCTTTAGTAAGAAGCTTTACTTTATTGTCCCATAACCCACTAGAAACACTGCATGCACTGTGGCCAGCTGCCTCTCCAGGCTGGCAGCTGATTGCCAGGGATAGGCTGTAAAGCCCTGTTTATTCTTCTAAAGGGTGCCTGTGCCACACAGCTATTCCAGAAGCAGATTCACACAGCACCTGTGGAGATTTGACAGTCTAAAGATACTAAAGTTTTAGGAACTTTGCTTTAAATGTTAAGATTAAATGAGAATCAAACCTGGACTTATGCCCCTTGGGGTCAAGCATGAACCCAGTTCATTACAGAAGAGGCTCCAAACTGCAAATCATAATGTTCTCAAACACCTTAGAACCCTTCACAGGGTGAAGTCTTTTTTCATTTGGCACTACAGAAAATAAATGTCCTGCTGAATAGAAACAAGATAACCCATTTATTTAAATGTTCCCTGAACCAAGGATAGTGAGAGAGAGAGAGAGAGAGTATATCCAGCCTTCAACTTGCCAATGAAAGTATTGGATGCTCCAGTTTTCATGGACTTTTTAAAAGTCACTGCAGCCCATGTATTTTTGTAGGAACTGGCCACTACTGTGGCAATCTTAGTGCCTCCAAAAACCTAGGCAGACTTAGATTCTCTGTTAACCATAATGCTATTTACTGCTACATTCACTTAAAGAAGTTTAGTTGAATCTTACTTAAACTTGCACCTTTGCAAGTCTAGATTTGGTCCAGCTCTGTGAGGAAGGAAGAGAGCAAAAGGATAAGCTGGGTTTTTACTAGGAAGGCTTATTCCCTAAAAATACATCTCTGAGAAGGTATGTGTCTCTCTGAATACAGGGCCAAGGCTCAAGAATACAGCAATTAATCTGATTTTAAACCCCAATTTGAATATATACACATGTATTTTTGAAATGCAATGATGGAAGGAGCAGTAATTGTAACAGATGTGCCAATCTTTCAGAAGCATATTTCAAAAGGGTAATTACCAGCAGTTACGAAGTAACAACCTTTACGATAATAGGATACAATTAATTCAGACAGTTCCCTATCCATCAAGGTAAAGTGCAACAGAAAGCGAAGGGTGGGGGAAAAACCACTTAGGTATGCATGCCTCTGTGTCGGTGGGTTTGCAGTTGCAGTCAGACACCGATATCCGAATTGCTGCTATCTGCCAAAAATGCTTGTGTGCAGTACACAGCTCTTATTGTCTATTGTTGTTATCTGTGTAGACATCTATCTTGGGAATAGCTGAAGTGTCCTTTGCCTTTCTGTCTGAGGGTGTGGTGAGATGGCAAGGCTGGGCCGATACTGAGTCTCGCAGACGCCGTGGGATGGGGGGGATCCATCCCAGCCCACCTCCCCTCCCTGCTACCTCCTGTTGGCACTGGTGTGCAGCTGACAGGCCAATAAACCAACTCAAGCCAGTAAACCAGCAGGAAACCAACCCCAGGCGTGGGGGAAACAACCCACAGCCAGTCTAGTGGGTTGAGTAAATCCGTGGAGAGAGGCACGTGCTGAAGCTGGAGCAGAGAAGGAGTGAAATAGCATTCCTGGGAGGGGGAGGGATGGGGACACAGCTCCTGCACTGATGTTGCATGATGTTTACTTTGCTATGCTGTCTGACCTCACCCTCAGCTTCTAGGAACAGTGGCCTACAGTGTCCTAGGAATGACAGTTTCTTCTTCCAGCCTTTGGTAGACCAGCATGTATGGGTGTCAGTGTGCTGTAATACAGGGGGCCTACTGTGCTTGGGGAAAGCCTCAGTGCTGGAGCAGGAGATTAGACATGAGCACAGATGAATTATGTGAGGAAACATGCCAAAAGACAGGACTACTACAGCTATGCAATCAACCAAATCCAGACTCAGCATCAGCTTCTTTCCTTATTCTGTCTTATCCCTGTCTCAGCGCCTTGGGGCAAACAGAGCTGACGGGAAGTTTAACAGAAGCAGGGATAGAAGGGGGAAAACTCTGTGAAAAGTGTCAAAAGTGCTTAGAGTCTGGTAGGCAGAAATCAGTGCCAAAAAGAAAGGATACATGTGTATAATCAGAAAGATTAATTTTCTGAATGTGAAGGACATTCGGAGACAAATATGCTCCTGAACTGGGGTCACAGTCACTCCAAAAGACCAGCTGGCAGCACCAGCAGCAAGGCACCACTCCCACCACAACCCCTCTGTGCTTGAGGAGACCTCCGGACCAAGGCCTGTGTGCCTGTTCCCCTCACAAGCTAATCACACACACTGGCCTTGGGGGAGGAGTGGCCCTTTATGCAGGAGAGCTTAGACCAGGGCAAGGTACTGCAGGCACACACAGATCTTTGGGGAGCTGGCCCAGATCCAGGTTTGCTGAATCCTTGGTAGCAGAGAGTGTGGGGTGCACAGGGGGGACCCCCAATGCAGATTCCTGCCCATGCAGATCCCTTGCACAGCCCCAGATGTCCACCAGGTCCCTGGTGAAAGCTGCCGAGGAGCGCCCCCACTCTTGTACAAACAGGAAAATATGACAACTATCTGCCCAAAGGGGTTTCTGATTCCATGACAACATACCAAACATGAAATGCTCCCACCTTTCTTTCTCAGGGGCAATTTGCAAAGCAGGAGGCAGGTCAGTGGGGAGGAGAGCACCTAGGTGCTGCAGAAACAACACAGGCAGGTGCAGATCACACTACTGCAGAACACCTGGCAATTGTCAAAACTGCAGAAACCAGTCAATTGGTGTTGATACTTCATTACAGAGCATATTTTCCTTTATGATTATTAAATCTTTTATCCTTTACTGGCACATTTTTTTCTTCCCTCACATAAACAGCTTTTGGGTTCCTGGAACGAAGTGAGGCTCCTTTACACAGTCAGCCACAGCCCAGAAGAGACACGGAGAGGAGAGTAAGCACTGAGGCATCCTCTTTGCTTTGTTGTTCTCATTTCAACTTGATAGACCTTGAGTTTTCACTACTAAGAGGCTCCAACAGCCTTTATGAACAGAAAGGGAAGAGCCCAGGAGGCAGGGGGAATTCTCAGGGTGGGGTGTAGGCTACGGACACCTTCACCCTCCAGCCATTATTAGAGACACGTCACGGTGGGTAACCAGAGCCTTCCCTGGAGAAGCATTGCTTAGTGCAAATCCAACTTCTTCCTCACACTGCCCTTCAGCCAGACTGCACAGGGTTGTTGGGCCCTGTGCATTTTCATGCTCTCCTCCACAGGCCTGGAACGTGCTCTGTCATTGTCAGGGTCTGACTTGGTGCCATGGCACAAGTTGAAGTGATGAGGAAGTAACCCTGTACCTGCAGCACCACTGGGGTGATTCTTCTGCTGAGGTTTGGTCGCTGCTCCCCATCATCTCACACGCAGCTTCCCCAACCTGCAGTGCCTTCCCAGACAGCTCCAGCACCTGGAGCAATTCACATGCTGGGATTTTGATGTGTGTGTTCTCTTACTGTACATATTGTTGCAGTGCACAGATAGCATTCAGTTGCATGTACCTTAAGAATATCCCTAAAAGCAAAGCTGGAGGCTCACCCACTCCTGAATCCAGCCATGAAGGGACACCTGCACACCATCCATACCCAATGCAGTGTCCTCTATTTTCCCACAGTGTCACTACACATTTAGAACTGTTCAGATTGTTTGGGTCAGAATAATAGAAACTACAGGAGGAAGGCAAATAATCTGTACAAGAGGGAACAGTGAGGGTTTTCTATGGCAGATTTGTATTATTGGATAAGAACAGAGCAACCATTTCTAGGGGAAACTGTCAGACTCTCTGGGTGCATGTGAGGTACCTGCTTTGTATCATGCTGGAAGTACAGTGGAGCCTCAAAATGGGATGAAATTATGTTGGTCTCCTACTGCTACGGGTTTCAAAAACACCAGGGAAACCCCATACATAACATTCTTACTCATCTGCTCTGCCTTTAAATGATCTGTTGGACTCTCCACAGCTCTCTGTGGCTGAAGATGCCAGAAACCAACCAGCTCATCAGTGCAGGTTTCTAGCCCTCCTACGTTTGTGTGTATCCAGTAAACACAGCTATTTGGCTCTGGCCAAGCTCTTGTGGTTTCTCCACAGAGACTTTGTTGCCTAAAGAGCAAAAGACTTGAAATATGTGACTAATTATGATGTTTTGCCCTGTTTGCATGTGCAGGACTAGAAATGCTCTGCTAAAGAGACAAGTATCCTCTTTCTTAATCATGCAAAGCATAAAGCACGATGGGGAGCTGAGGCAACTCATAGGAGCTCTGCTCCAGGAAGGACAACAGCCACAGCCCATTGGTGAGGCAGCCTAAAAAATACTGGCAAGCAAAGCTTACCCATCTTTAATCTAGGAGAGACTCTTGGGTTTGTTTCTGACTTGGAAGCTCACCAGATTAGTTTAGCCATCCCTGTTTGTTAGCTACTTCATCACTGTGTAAAGACCAATCTTCTTCTGCTCTGTCACACCTTGCATGATGTTGTTGCTCTTTTCTGGTCATGCAACTCAGTCACCTCAGCCACTGGACTTACACAGCATATGCTTGTAGAATTCAGACTCAAAATGTATTCCCTGCAAACTTACCAGCCAGCAAAAGTTTTGAAAGCAAGCTTGAAAGAAATACAAGTTGGCTAGAACAGTCTGTTTAAAGTCCAAATTCAAATGAGTACTCATAGAAAATATGTTGTAGCATACACCCAGTTTTTATGACACAACAATAATAATTGTAATACCACCTAACTTTCATCTGTAGATCTCGAAGGCAGTCCACAAGATATTAAGCATCCTTAGAGCAGCTACTTTGAATAGGCACTTTTTCAGCTGCTGACAATATTTAAATTACTGGAACAGATTAAATTATATTATTAACTAATCACCTGCCAAGCCTTTTTACGTCAAGTTGCTACCTGGAGCAGAGAATTATGCTTAATTTTGGAACAGCCGACACCTATGGTTTATCAGGGCAACTGTCAGCATAAACAATGAACCTAACTGCACAAAGGTTCATTTGCATAACCTAATTTAGTTTTTGCCAGTTGTATACAGCATTGTTTCAGCCCTTCAGATGCTATTCTGCTGAAATCAGTTGATGTCTAAGGGAATACAAGTGACTTAGGGAAAAAAAAGCCTTAGCTTTCCAGAGATGATGCAAAGCATATCAGAGTGGATCAGTCCAGGAATTGCAAGTAGAAGTCAACAAAAAGTGAACACCTCAAACTTGGCAGAGCAATCAGGGCTTAAATGGATCTGCCTGTCAGAGGGAGGGGAGAGACTTAGGCCTACTCATGAGATGAGAAGTTATTTTTCTTCTTCCAAACTGCTGTTAAATTTTGTTATTGCACAATATCAGGCTCTACTAAGTGGTAGATAGTGCATTAGATAGGCACAGTGGGTGGTAGATGTGTATTAAGATATTGCATGAAGCAATAACTTTTCCTAAACTTTCTCTGTCTTCTACCCAGCACACAACGCAAAAAGCATGAAAACTACCCACAGGTTAGTGGTGGGTAGATTTGAAGGGCCCATATTGTGCCTGCAGATCTCTTGACTGTATTACAAATAGCCAGTCTCACAGGCTGCAGTGATCCTAGGAAGTTACACAATACCTGTGGAGCTATTTTTCATTAAAACTTGGGGTCGGTGTTGTTTGGACAATGCTCTCAGACACATGATGCAATTCTTGGGGTTGTCCATTGCAGGGGCAGGAGCTGGAATCAATGATCATGGTTCCCTTCCAACTCAGGATATTCTATGACACTATTTTCAAAGTGCTAACTGAACTTCAAAACAAAACAGGTATTCACTAGAAGTAAAGGAAATGACCCTGAAAAACAGAGCCTCCATGTTGTCCATATGCCACAAAATATACTTGCAGTCAAAGTGCTATGTGAAGTCAAGTTGATTTATCAGTTTTTAAATAATTTTGAAATTACTTTAGGTGCTCCAAAATGAGAATATAGGTTTGTCCTTCTGGGTGATAAAGGAAACAAACTTTGCAATACAGTATAATGCTCACCCTCTCTCTCTCTGAAGCCTTTCCCTATATTATTCCAAAAAAGAGGCATAGGACGAGACTTTCCTACTCATGTAGCTCATGTTTTGCCAAAGCTTGCAAAAAGGCAGCAGTACCATTTTCACATGAGCCCATTGCAATGGAATTAGGAATTACTGTATTTTGTCTCATACCTCAGCCAGAGGTGGGGCCTTTGTGTCAGTGCCAGGACAAGTCAAGCAACAATTGTCAGGTAACCTCAGACTGAAATTAAAATGAACTCTGAAATAAAGGAATTCTGAACCGAAAATTGTAAAAGAGAGACAGGCAGAGAAGAAAGGTTTGAAGTTCAACATAGGCAAAGACAGGCTCCTATACCTGGGGAGGAATAACCCTGGGCACCAGGACAGGCTGAGGGCTGATGTGCTGGAAAGCAGCTCTGCAGAGAAGGACTGGGGGTCCTGGTGGGCAGCAAGCTGTCCATGAGCCAGCAGTGTGTCCTTGTGGCCAAGATGGGCAACAGGATCCTGGGGTGCATTAGGAAAACATTGCCAGCAGGCCAAGGGAGGTGATCCTGCCCCTCTGCTCAGCCCTGGTGAGGC
>VZTR01028075.1:183394-248017 GCA_013400775.1 Chaetops frenatus
AGGCAGTCCACAAGATATTAAGCATCCTTAGAGCAGCTACTTTGAATAGGCACTTTTTCAGCTGCTGACAATATTTAAATTACTGGAACAGATTAAATTATATTATTAACTAATCACCTGCCAAGCCTTTTTACGTCAAGTTGCTACCTGGAGCAGAGAATTATGCTTAATTTTGGAACAGCCGACACCTATGGTTTATCAGGGCAACTGTCAGCATAAACAATGAACCTAACTGCACAAAGGTTCATTTGCATAACCTAATTTAGTTTTTGCCAGTTGTATACAGCATTGTTTCAGCCCTTCAGATGCTATTCTGCTGAAATCAGTTGATGTCTAAGGGAATACAAGTGACTTAGGGAAAAAAAAGCCTTAGCTTTCCAGAGATGATGCAAAGCATATCAGAGTGGATCAGTCCAGGAATTGCAAGTAGAAGTCAACAAAAAGTGAACACCTCAAACTTGGCAGAGCAATCAGGGCTTAAATGGATCTGCCTGTCAGAGGGAGGGGAGAGACTTAGGCCTACTCATGAGATGAGAAGTTATTTTTCTTCTTCCAAACTGCTGTTAAATTTTGTTATTGCACAATATCAGGCTCTACTAAGTGGTAGATAGTGCATTTGATAGGCACAGTGGGTGGTAGATGTGTATTAAGATATTGCATGAAGCAATAACTTTTCCTAAACTTTCTCTGTCTTCTACCCAGCACACAACGCAAAAAGCATGAAAACTACCCACAGGTTAGTGGTGGGTAGATTTGAAGGGCCCATATTGTGCCTGCAGATCTCTTGACTGTATTACAAATAGCCAGTCTCACAGGCTGCAGTGATCCTAGGAAGTTACACAATACCTGTGGAGCTATTTTTCATTAAAACTTGGGGTCGGTGTTGTTTGGACAATGCTCTCAGACACATGATGCAATTCTTGGGGTTGTCCATTGCAGGGGCAGGAGCTGGAATCAATGATCATGGTTCCCTTCCAACTCAGGATATTCTATGACACTATTTTCAAAGTGCTAACTGAACTTCAAAACAAAACAGGTATTCACTAGAAGTAAAGGAAATGACCCTGAAAAACAGAGCCTCCATGTTGTCCATATGCCACAAAATATACTTGCAGTCAAAGTGCTATGTGAAGTCAAGTTGATTTATCAGTTTTTAAATAATTTTGAAATTACTTTAGGTGCTCCAAAATGAGAATATAGGTTTGTCCTTCTGGGTGATAAAGGAAACAAACTTTGCAATACAGTATAATGCTCACCCTCTCTCTCTCTGAAGCCTTTCCCTATATTATTCCAAAAAAGAGGCATAGGACGAGACTTTCCTACTCATGTAGCTCATGTTTTGCCAAAGCTTGCAAAAAGGCAGCAGTACCATTTTCACATGAGCCCATTGCAATGGAATTAGGAATTACTGTATTTTGTCTCATACCTCAGCCAGAGGTGGGGCCTTTGTGTCAGTGCCAGGACAAGTCAAGCAACAATTGTCAGGTAACCTCAGACTGAAATTAAAATGAACTCTGAAATAAAGGAATTCTGAACCGAAAATTGTAAAAGAGAGACAGGCAGAGAAGAAAGGTTTGAAGTTCAACATAGGCAAAGACAGGCTCCTATACCTGGGGAGGAATAACCCTGGGCACCAGGACAGGCTGAGGGCTGATGTGCTGGAAAGCAGCTCTGCAGAGAAGGACTGGGGGTCCTGGTGGGCAGCAAGCTGTCCATGAGCCAGCAGTGTGTCCTTGTGGCCAAGATGGGCAACAGGATCCTGGGGTGCATTAGGAAAACATTGCCAGCAGGCCAAGGGAGGTGATCCTGCCCCTCTGCTCAGCCCTGGTGAGGCACATCTGGAGTGCTGTGCCCAGTTCTGGGCTCCTCAGTACAACAAAGACATCGAGCTCCTGAAATAGGTCCAGAGGAGGGACACAAAGATGATTAAGAGACTGGAGCATCTTTCTTATGAGGAAAGGCTGAGGGAACTGGGCTTATTAACTCAGCTTGCTGAGCTGCAAGAAGAGGCAACTGAGAATATATTATCAGTGTCTATCAATATCTGAAGGGAAGATGCCAAGAGGAGGGATCCAGGCTTTTCTCAGTGGTTCCAAGCAATAGGACAAGAGGCAGTGGACAGAAACTGACGGCCAGGAAATTCCCCCTGAATGTGAGGAAGGACTCCTTTGCTGTGCAGGTGACTGAGCACTGGAACTGGTTGTCCAAAGGGGTTGTGGGGTGTCCCTTACTGGAGAGACTCCAGAACGGTCTGGATGCAATCCTGTGCCATGTGCTTTAGGATGACCCTGCTTGAGCAGGGATGTTGGACCAGATGACCCCTCTGGTCCCTTCCAACCTGACCCATCCTATGAATCTGTGGAAAGCTAAACAGAGGGTAGGTACTAGCAACTATATTTTAACAAGGGAATCAAAATCTCAACATGATACTCAGTAAGACAATGAGATTCTAGAAGAAAAGTTTCAGATTAACTGTCTGATTAAATATTGTGGGGATTCATTGTTTTTAAGTCATAGTTGAATTAAACAATTTAATCTTGCAATTTAACCTTTAACCTTCAGCCAAACACCAAAGTCATAGGGATGGGAAACAAAAAAATCCCCAATGTTAATTTGAGTGAACTAGAAGAAATGCCTATAGAAAGTAGGGAAGGATATAGGTTTGCTAGGTCTCTGTATCTTAGGATTCTCTCACAATCTTCACAGCACACAGAAATTACAGTTTTGCTCAGGCAAAACCTGCATTTTGAGCCAAGTAACTATCAGTTCTCTGTAAATCAGAGCTGACTGTGATCATTAGCTCCAACATGCAGATGCAGGCCTGCAGACATGCAGGTGAAACCACAAATTGAGCCATGCTATGTACAAGGCTTCCAGCCATCACTTCCATTAGTGGAGCACCAGGATGACTCCAATATTTACAACTCCTGTTCTTGGGTACACCCCCTCAAGCCTTGTGTTTCCATCCATAGCAGAAGAACAATCACCACCATCTTCTCTGTCCCAGCCTATATCAAGTAACACCCTCTGGTCAACAGAAATGCATTACCAATCTTTCTGATTCTTCAGAGGCCATGACAAGGCTTGCATATACCTGAAAGCTGCAGTGCACAGCCCATCATGGTGCTGCACAGGGCCAGGAGCTGGACTCAATGATCCTTGTGTGTGCCTTCCAACTCACCATATTCTGTGATCAGAGAGCCCAGGGGCCAGGAGTTGCTTCTAACAGGTTCCACTCTTTAGGCCAAGCACCTCTCTACAAACTTGGCTGGTTGGTCTCCTATTAGCAGCCACTCTTATCTGAAGACTTACTGTGGCATGGCATGATGTGACTCACCTGGTGTGGGTGCTGATCAGGCCCCACACATGGACTATATTTACTGCTCCATCATCATTATTTTCCATCTGGACTTAAGCATGTACCTTGCAATTAACAGCCCACTTAATTGATTTTTACCTTGCTCTCTCGAGAATAGTTTGACCAGATTGCTGGACTCTGCAATGTATTCCTTCTTTGAATTTTCCTGGGGTTGCTTGCTTTGAAACTTCTCATATGGCAGCTTGTTTGAAAGTACTTGTGGGCACTTGAAGTATTTGATATTTAGCCATCAAAACATTTTGATCTGAAACATGGGACCAATCATGTTTTGTGTTTCCCAGGGCATTGGCTCAAGTCCTGCCCTCAGATTACTGTATAATCATCATTTCCATTAGCATTTTGATACTGTCCTCCTCAGCAGGCTTCCATGCCATTTCCAGAAGGACACAGTTTTGTTGTATACATTTTTAGAACAGCACCTGCTTGGTGCACAGAAGTAGAATGACTTGCCTTTTTGTTAGGCCAAGAACAGACAAAAAAGATCTTTGATTTCCTCTTGCCAAGTCAGTATCCCAAGTACCACCGATTTCTTCTATCTTAAAATTTTGTACATAATTACTTTACTGGTTCCACTTTTTCCAACAAAATCAAGATGAACCATTGATGGCTAGTGCATGGTACTCACTTAGGATCCACTGATTTTGTGACCACATCTGCCTGTGGGCCCTGTTTTGGAATGATTACACATCCATTCTGGATGCATGGGAACAACTGGCTTTAGTAGAAATTGAGGCTTTTCTGGATTGACAGGACTTGCTAAAGAGCAGGCAGGGCTGGGAAGTGATCTGTCCTTCAAACTTGAATCATTTGTATAGTATCTGAAAGAAGAAAAAGAATTGAACCCTCAGTGAAGCTCTCCTCCTCAGTGCACACGGCAGATGCCTCTCATGGCTTTCCTGCTGAGCTATTTCTGCCATGCTGCCTCCACAGCTGGAGCTCCCCTGGGCAAAACAAGCTAAAGGGAACAACTGGTGTTGATTGTGGCAGAAATTTTGTCCTCAGGTCTGGTTCTACATTAAGTCCTTTTTGGGGATTGCTTTAGTGTTTCTTAATCGATATTTCATTGTCTTCCTTCTCATAAAAATATCTAAGGGTGACCTCCAAGAGCAGAAACATCTCAGAAAATGTGAGAAGGAAAAGAAGGAAACTCTCTGTGAAAGAAGAATCATCAGAGATTTCACTTTGATCTTACCCTATTGTTTTGGTTTTGCTTCTTTTTGCAAAGTTCAAGTATTTTCTCGCCTGTAGCAACGCTAACAAATGTAACGTGTTAACACACCCTCCTGCTTGTTGCTGATTACTATATTAAGATAGGTGTCAGATCAAAAAGCAGATGGAACAACAGAGGTCTAGTTTACAAACTTTACTTCAGCAGCTACATTAACTTAGAAATACCTTGCAGACTTCTATCACTGCTGTTAATTATTAAAATATACAGACTGATTTTGCATCTGCTACTGGAAGGAGCCGATAGGGCCAGCTCTGAAAAGCTTCGAAGGCTATGCCTGAGTACGAGTTTGGAGCACATCTTCCCTGGATAGTTTGGTTTCTTTATGCAGTAAAGATGCCCAGCATGCAGCACTAAGACAGGCTGGGTATGCCTTTGCACACAAGTGCAACCCGGAGAGGACCAGACTTCACTGAGAATGGTTCTTGCCCCCGAAATGCTAATGTGCTGGCATAAGCTTTTAAATTGGAGCTGTACGAAATCCAAGGAGAATTGCCGCGAGGTAAATTACACAAGGCGGTGTAGGAGTAAATACCATGGCTGGACACATTCAAACACAGCCCACAGCGTTTCCCCCTCTTGCCCCTCCTCCTTCCAGGAGGCAGTCGGAGGGTTTAGCTCTCCTCTATGACAAATCACATTCCAAAGGAGTTAACGACTGCAAGTATTAAATGAATTATTTAAAATCCTTATAAGCCAGTTATAAACAAGACCGAGCCCCATACCCTCTCCGAGGTGCCTTCAGTGAGATGGCCGAGCAGGGGATGCCTCTGGCCATCCCTCCGTCTCTGCTCCACGAGCCTCTGGGACCACGGAGGGCTCCCGAGGATGGGCTCCTGCAGCGGGAAGGACCACTAGAGGGCATTCCAAACACAGGTTTCCCAAATGGTTGCGGGCCCATAGCACCCAATAAAATCAATTAACTGGTGTTACGTGGACATGGTAAGTTGGAGAACACCTACACTTCTAGATTCATGTTCGTTCAAGACCTAATGGAGGTAATATTTGTCCTGACGCTACCACAAATGCTGTTCCTATGTAATTACTGCCAGAATTACACCACAGGAGGCTCAAGTCCTATAGGAACAGGTTACTTCGGAGTATGGAAATTCAGATTGGCATCTCTTGTTTGTTTTGCTTTTTGTTCAGAGTTCCAGTAGACATCAAAGTAAATGGCCCTCACCACCGTTCACATTACTCCTCCATATATGTGTGCAAACATGTTCATCCAATTCTCCTAACTCCAATGTAGCCACTCACCGGTCTCCTTCTTGGCTTGACAAGGTATTATTTAGCAGGCACCTTTTCTTCTGCTACCTTTACCCTGTTATCACTTCTTTCTGAAGTTTGATTACTAAGTCAGAGAGAAGGAGGTTTATTTGGTTTGCCTATTTGTTCGGATAAAAGTTTACATGGTCTGTGATTTTCTTGCTCTTGAGCTGCATCTGGATTGTTGAGCCTAGTTCTCCTAAAGCACAGCTTTTATATAAAATAGAAGAGTATCTCACTAACCTAGAAGATGTGAGGTTTAGCACACTGCCATCTTTAGAGGAAAAATAAGACTAACAAATAACTACTACTGGCTGGTAACACAGTTCTGTCAGTAGAGGATGTAGCATTTATTGATGGCCACATTAAATACAGTCCCTGTATTTAGTCAGGTCAGTTGTGGCAATGCATTCATCACCAGGACAGCATTTAAAGTCTGAATCAGTGTTGGAACCATTGGTGGGATCTCCAGTGAGTTTTTTCAGCACAGGCTGCATTTGCTGAAAGAAGCTCTGCGACTGGGTAGTGGCTGTGCATTGTGCCTGTGCCTCCTGCTCACAGCAAATTGTTATGGCCTGAGCCTTTTAATCATGAAATAGTAATGTCCTGCCACATTTCTGAAGGGAAAAACACAACCATTGTGTGGACAAATACAGCCTATGATCATATTCATAGATCTTAAAGCCATAGCATTATAATCACTCTTTTATTGTGGTGGGATTTCAGCCACTCATTTCCAAATTAGTTGCTTTCTTTGTCTGAGATGAATTATTTTTCCTGGATAGGACTACTCTTCTCCTCATGGATGAGGAGTTTTCTAGACATTGAGTGTGACAGCTCAAATGGTTTAGTGGAAGTTTTTAGGGTTATCTGGCCCTCAGATTTAAGTTTTCCAGGAACAGCACTGTATTTTGTTCTCCCTTGTCCTTCAGGATCATAGCTTACTTGCATTATAAGTTTTCCACTTATTTGGCATGTTTAAATTTAATATGTGGGAGGGGAAACTAAGGGAAGAAGTTCCATTCCCCTGCTTGCTCTTCAAATTGTGAACTCTCATGTCCAAAAAACAACTCCCTAAATTCTGCAGCCTTATTCTAAAAAATAACAATTATTTTCCTGTTTCTTCTATCTAAACTTCACTATCAGCATTAGCTGGGGTGAAGTAGAGCAAAAAGGAGAGGAAGGAGGAGAGGCTAGAGGGAACTGTCACCATGGAGAAGGGGGGTACCTGGTGGAACAGGCAATGAAATGCTATCTGACAATCCTCCTGTGAACTTGCAGGTCACCTCCTCTATAGGCCTGCTGAAGCCTCGAAAGCATTTTCCTTGCTGATGTTCATGTTTTTGTGATGGGATATTTCAAGAGGTAACCTCTTGAGGGAAGATCTGTGACTGAGGAGCAATTTTGTCCTGTGTACCACATTTTCTCCAAGAGCAGATATTCCTTGATCTACACCCAGTGCGAGGCACAGGACAGAGGTCCAGAGGCTGGGATTTCAGTACATAAAACTGTTTAATTCTATGATTTTTGTAATCCATCACAAATTGCCCCTCAAGATACTAATCTCCCTTTGTGCCTTGTGTCCCTGTCTAGACATGCCAGTAACAAGTCCTTTCTCCTGTCTGTTATTTCTCTTGTGGTCACAGTATGAACGGTTCCAAGGATGGACTGTGTCCATGATGGATCCACTGGCCTAAATTATAACCCATACTAACACAGCACCAGGAGAAAGTGTGGTTCATCCAGTAAGTGAAGCTCGAGGAATTAATTCTGAGAACATTTTTTTGGGGTCATTTCCACTGGCTGATGCAAATGGACACTGATGGAATCTGCATTCCTTTCAGAGCAGCCTGAACAGTTTTTTCCTTTCCCCGAGCATTTGAAAATACAATTGCGAAGGTCAAGGATTGCTCAGGGGGATACGGTTGGAGCTTTTTTCAGTTTCTGACTTGATTCAACACAGCAAGATTATATACAGTGAAAAATCTGGTGCCTGTGCTGAGTTATGTCAGGAGCAGCTGGACTGCATAGCAAAATGTCTACTCTAGGCTTCCCATAATATACCCAGTAAAAAAATTAACAGCTGACAAGGTCTTCCTATTTTATTTTTGGCTGTGAAGACTAATCTGAAGAAAATTGCCTTGCTTTTGTGTTAGCTGTTTAACTTTTAATAAAGAACTGCCAGGATGGGAGTTAGAATGAAATGATGTCCCTTAATCTTTTACCATAATTAAGAGCAGTGAACTTTAGACAAAGCACATCTTGCTACTGACATCCCTGCCCAACCCTGTTTCTTTCAGTCTGCTCTCCTAGTTTCCCCCTGTCCCTCACTTGGAATGGCAAACTGAAGATGTTGTCAACTTGAGCAGCAAAAAAGGGGCTGGATAACTGGGACAAATGAGTTTCAACTATGTTAAAGACAAAGAATCACTGATTTTGCACAGACTATTCTACTTCAGTTTCTCTTTTAATTTCTGTATCATTTAAGCCTTCAGATAGCACTGTTGACTCTTGGATTAATCTGCTTATTTGAATAACAGCTTCAGCAGCTTGTTTGAGATAAATTGTATGTAATCTCAGGGACAAAAATTCTCTGGTCACTGCTGAGTCAAAACTTCACTGAAGATAATGTTTTTGCTGGGAGAGTCTAAGAATACCAGCAACATTTACAGGAGGGGGTAATATTTTTATCAGACTAGCTGATAGATCTGTAAAAGCAAACAAGTCTCTGGATACAAGAGTCCTTCTTCAAGTCAAAAATAGAAGCTGAAAAGATAGATACAAATTTGGAACTATTGCTCTAATTTTAACCTGATTATTCTGTTCACTTAGTCTATGAGAAAGAAAAGACATTTCCAGCTGGTACCTACAAAGCAGAGAGATGAAGGTGCACAATTAGCTCTCAGACAAAATTGATACTGAATATGTTAACTTTGAAACTGGGCCTGCTTTGATCAAGGAACGGGGCAGATGACCTTCAGAGATCCCTTCCAGCCTCAATTATTCTCGGGGATCTGTGATTTTGTGCCACCTCTTCCCCTAAGACTTGCCTTTTAAAAGACAACGCTCTGTTGTCTGAGTATGAACAGCACCCAGAGAGCAGGGCACTGGCCAGCTCCTTTCTCTCCTTGTGGCACAGGCCTGGGGGTGATTTGGCCATTTTGCAAGTTTTCATTCAGATATTGGCTGTTGAGGATGAATTCCTCTTGAGGGAAAGGCCAGACCCAAAATGGAAGAAGAAAAAACCAAAATACAGGGCAGACAGGAGCAGGGGTCAGCGAGCCAGAGTGAGAGGGGTGCAGGAGAGTGTTTTACATGTACCCACAAGAATGGTCATGCACACATCCACTGACACATTTGACATTGAGGTCAATCATGTCTTTCAGCTATTTGGAGAGCGACATTGCTGCGGGTTTCGAAAGGATGATCTGCAAGTGCAGCCAAAGCCATCTCATTAGAGCACCTGCCAGTCTTTATCAGTTGTCAAATAAAGCAGATGGATTTGGTCAGCAAACCTGCAGATAAAACATTAAAGGTTTTGTTGTGCTTTTTCTCTTTACTTTGGGCCCCACTTCAAAGCTAATTTCTGCTTTAAAGTTCTGACTCAGTCCGATAAATAAAAGAAGCCTAAGTTTTCAGCTAACAATGTTTATTACAAAAAACCAACACAGCTGACCCTTACGATCGTTAGCACAGGCAGACTTCATCTCCATTTTTTGTTATAAAAGGAAATGGTTTACCAGAAGTTATTTCAAAATAATTCCATAAATAAAATAACAAGCATTAATGATAATCATTCAGTAATAAGAATCCATCACTTCTTATCTTAGAAGTTTAAAACAATTATGCCTCACAGAACCTAAAACAGGATGATACAAAAAAAAGTCCCATATGACTGTAAAATTAGGCTGCTCCTCTTAGCATGAACTGCAAAAGAATGGACACAGAAGTGGAAACATGAGAGCTGCATCTCACCTGTTAGGGCAGTTGCCCGAACAATTGTCCCCTGTACTTCAGAGGCGCCTCAGAGACTACTAGGTTATGTGTAACTCACTGCTGCACCTTTTCTGGAGCTGGCACTTGCCACCACGGTGGCTGGAAGCCCAGTGTCCTCCATCAGGATAGACCATTGAGGGGCAGATACTTTCCCTGTCTCTCCTTAAGCCCCTTTGGACAGGAGAAGCAATGCTGAGGCTGGTACGCCAAGCCTTGGCTTGTGTGGGTACAAGAATCCTTATCACTCAGGTGTTTGTGTGACACAAACATTAGAAAGAAGCACAAATACCTTCAGAGGGAATTCATTAAGAAAATGCAAATTCATCTCCTCAGCAAGCTACTTACACTTTCCTTTCAACTCTGATTATTGTTACAGAAAGCACCTCGACATATTCATTACTTTCCAGCAGCTACTTCCTAATTGATTTCACTGCTGATGGGATTGGATGTTCTTTAGACATATTCCCGATGCTGAGATTAAGAGGTGAGCATCTTTCTGGGATTATGGCCAAGAGCATAAATCTCAGAGTGATGTGATGAGTGGAGAGGTGTGAGAGGAGCACTTGGAGAACAGACCTTATCTCTCACCAGTGATTTCAGGGGGATAGGGATCTTTGGGGGAAGTGAAGGTATTACAAGCACTTGTCAAAGAATATTTTAGTAAGAGAATTGACACACTTCAGCAAATGTTTTCTGGTGATGAATTAGAAAATATAATTTCCTTCCTGGCAAAGTCCTCATTTATCACCTGGAAGCAAAACTAATTGAGTGATTCAAATGAGAATTATGAAGCAATGCTGTTAATAATCTCTTCTGTGCAATAATTCTTTGTCATGCAGACATGCAAATGACTTGCAGCTCCCAAGAGATTGTGTTTGTGATTATTGAGAAGAAAACAGGCCAGATTTTACCTTCAGCAGAAAAGCCTACATCCACTGTAAAATCATCAAAGGTGTTGGAATAACATGTGATTTAATGTGTAATTGAGAGTAATTCTACCTTCAAATTATACTAGTTTATTGCAATGTGCTTTTCCTGGTGCCTCGGGAACGATATTCCTTAAATCTCACAAAGAGAGGCTCTTGTCTGCTGAGGAGAACCAGTGGCAGACTGGCATCGTTTTATTATTCCAAGCAAATCCGCATGGGTAAAAGCAAACCACAACGCCTGCAATCTCTGCATCTGGCATTTCAGCTGAATTTACTTGGCAGAGAGGGGAAGGAACGGTGGGAGGGAGAGGGGAGAGGGAGGAGCAGCCCTGGCTTTCAGGTGGAATCGTAACAATTCCTTTATGGCAAGGCATTAGCATAGAGCCCGTGCCAGTGAAATTAGCCCACCATTGTACTGGATAAACAGGGCCTGGGTTGAGACAACAAACCTGTTGATCTTATCTGTCAACACCTAGATCATCATCTGGGCTTTGACTTATCATCTGCTCTGTCAACAGTTTCCCCATAAAGAAAAGAAACGGCAACAGTGAGAGCAAAAGCAGCCTCCAGCACACAAGAAGCTTTTTGCTTTAGCAACCTGCCAGGCCACAGAAACGTGCCATTTGAAAGAGGAAGGCACACTGTTGCTGGATAGCCTCTGGGCAACGCTCAGCAGTGGGATCACAGTGAATTCCATCTTGGACAGCAGCTTGATGACACAGATGGGGGAGAGTTCTGTGTTTGCAATTGCACTTTCTCACCAGAAACCTCAGCAGTTTAGTGAAACATTGTCTTTAATTTTGCTTGGTTTTCCTTTGTGCATTTGTGTCTTTATCGAAATTTAATGGAGAAATATATCAAAACAAACAAACAAAGCCCAACTCACAATGCTTCCATTAATGGAATATTTTGCTTGAAAATTTTATCAGTGAAACCAGGGGACTCAACACAGCGTTTCCCTCCCTTGCACCTCCTTTTTCATCTTCTGTTTCCCTTTTCTTGTCTGTCAAGCTGCCATGAGAAGATGGACTTTCATTAGGTGAGCAATTGGAAGTACTGCTGGATGAGAATTAACTCCTTAGCCAACATAACCTACCACTGTATAACATTAACTTGGAGAAATTAATGAAGGAAAGCTTTATCAGGGTGCCCAGGCGCTAATAGAAAGTGACCTACTTTCTTCCCCTGTTCGTATTCCATTTACTGCTGAGCCAAGAGGATGGATAGAAAGAGGCAAAGCATCCCAAGACTGTGAGGGAAGCCTACCTTGGAGAAGGAAGATCCATTCAGGAGCGACTGCCTAGACATGGTCTGATCTCTGAAAGATCTTGTAAGGATTCAGCCTCCTGTTAAAAGGATCAGCCTGCCCCTTTCTGAAATGATTTGTGCAACTGTGAAGCTTGTAACATCCTCATGTCTTTAACAAGGAAAAGAAAAAACTACTTAGATTAAATGGCTTTGGTACAAAGAGGATCTGGCAGTGGCCAGCTTTATATTATTAACATTTCCCAGGAGTGATGTTCCACAGTGGCAGGCTGATGTAATTACCAGAAGTGAAGTTGTAAGTACTATTGAAAAGACCAAGAGATTTGCTACACACTTCAAAGAGGTAAAGATTTTTGTGGATTTGCACAGGGATAGAAAATGCAATGGGTTAGAAAATCAGGTCCTCCAGTGTCTTTAATCTTTTGTGGGCTTTATCCAGACGTTTTGGTCTACAGGGGATTTAAATTAAATTGCAAAAGAGACTTCCTAAATTTTCTATCTGAATGTTATATTATGTGAGTTTTATACTATTAGCTTAAAAACTGGCCTTTTCTAAGCTTTTTGGATTAATGGCTTGTGGAAAACTAATGCTGACATTGGCAAGTAATTTACTTTCATGAAGTGGAGGCATGATGATCTAATAGTGATTTGCCTTTATCCAGGAAATTCACATATATATTAAAAGATGAAAGAAAGGTCTTAGAATGAACCAGTAAATTATCAAAAAATGACAAAGCACGCTGGATAAAGTACACTGGAGAATGTATTTGAGAGGACTTGTAGTACAAGATATGCTACAGAGAGTCACTGTGAAAGTATACAATCAGACATTTAGACCTTTTTTGGTCCTAGTTTTGTTTGAGGAGTAATGGTTTTAATGTAATTGTGCAGATTTGTTCTGAATTATTTATAACAGATAATGTGCCAGGTTTTGTGGTTCGGGGGTTTTTTATTTTTCTTTCCTTAATGTAGGTCAGTCTAAAATGGGAAAAAGCAGTCAACTAAGGGAAAAAAATCACTTGTGCTTTAACATAACCTGGTGTCCATATAGATATGGAGCAAAGGGATACCTTCTCTCAGATGTGTGACAAGATGTCCCAGGGGATTTAGTGTTCTAAGGATCCTCCCTGTTGTTTTAGAGCAAAGGTGGGAATGTCACTTCTATAAAGTAGCAAGACATTTCCAAAAATTCTCAGTCTGTGAAAGTGCTATAAATTGTCTGAACCAAAGATCACTGCAAAGATCCCTTCAAAGACAAAAAAACATCTCTTAAAAAAGTTCCAGCTCCCATTCAGGCCTTGCCACTGGTCAATTTTTTTAACCTCTGGCCTCTAGATTACAGCATACTTTGAAAAACCACCATTATAAGAATTTTATGCAGGTCAAACCTGGAATAAGTTAAGGCATGCTTCACTAGGCAAACAAACTTGAATTAGAAGAAGTGCATGATCATTCCCTCTCATCCTTGGTTTCCTTCTGTGTTCAATTGGAATAAAGGTGCTTATTCCACAGCAACATTGCATAGTTAAAGCTAGCTTGCTTTTTAAGATTTCTGTAGAGGAGCTGACATGATGGGCTGGGGATGACTGACTACTCACCATTGAGCAGATGTGAGTGAAGTAGTTTTAGGCCCCAGTATCCTCAAAAAGGCAGGCAGAGGGCTCAGTAGGAGCTGAATGAAGCATATGTTAAACACCAGCTATGGGAGGTGATGTCAATCCCCTTCCTCCTGTCTCCAAGCTCTATGCTGGACCATCACGGTGGTCTGGGAGTGCTGTAGCCAAGGCTGAAGTTAGCAGGCAAGGACTAAAGAATAATCTAGATGGACTATGAATGCAGGAGAAAAAGGCAATGCTTGTTCTCTCTCTTCATGCAGGAAAAAAAAAGGCAGTGCTTGTCCTCTCTCTTCACACCCCAAAAAAAGAAAAGTACTACGTATGACCTTTCCCCAGCTCAGGCATTTTGTAGATAACACTGTAAAATGCCTATTCTTTTTGATTATTCTTAAAAAGACATGTATCAGCTCTATGACTGTGTCTCTCTCTTCCTCATAGGTGTTGTATCAGTGTAAGGTGTTGGTGCAGAAGAGGGCTGTGGCTGGGCACAGAGCACATCCCTTTCCCTGACTTAACTTACTCATTGAGGAAAAGACTGAGCACAGAAATAAGGCAAAGGGCACAGGAGTCAGGGGAAGACCGTTCTCATTATTTGCTTGTTCCAGCACAAGATTGCCCCTGCAGGTGAGGGGAGTCTTGTAGGAATGCTGTTTTAGCCAACATGGGAGAGGTTCCTTATAAGCTGGAACCAGTCTGATGGAGAAATGCCTCCTGCTGCACCCTGTGCTGGTCCCCAGCTGCTGTTCTGCAGTCAAGGTCCTGAGTATGTGTAGAGAGGTACTGAACCAAGTGCCAAGAAGAGCCTTTGGGCACTGCTTTGCTGCAAGTACTGCCAGTTAGTTGCTGGACACTCCTTTGAGTGTTTTGCATGTTGTTCATGATGTCTGGATTAGGCCAAATATTTATTGGGGGCCAAGGAAGACTGTGCTGGGAGTGGAATATTGCTTTCTTCTGTGGCGTGTAAGCTATGGCCTGCTTCTGAAGGCTCTTTCAGACTTTTAAGTAACGCTTTCCTACTGCATCACTGTTTGTGGACATGAGCTTCCCATGGGTCTCCTCCCTTGACATGCTACATTATTTGCACAAGCTCTCAGTCTTTACCATAGCTCTTGGTTTGTCAGAGGGTATTAGGAAAGTATTTTGAAGCCTCTAACAGTCAGTGGCATGTGGAGGTGATGCTCTAGGGCCCTGTTGAGATTAAACATTTACTGCTTGACTTGTTTGTGATGACAGGGACCTGGCTGGTCTTCTCTTCCTATGCAAACTGGCAAAGCTCTGCATTTCAGCAGCTGGGAAACCAGCCCTCTCGGCACCACTCCTCCTTTGTAGTGAGGAGCAGCTTAGCCTGAGAGCACAGAGTCTTAAAGCAGGGCTCCCTGTCCTCCAGAACAAAACTCTTTGATGAACTCTGCTACAGGAGATCCTGGAAATGCTAGTCAGGGGATTGCTGAGTGCTTGTGTTGTCTTTATGGGCCGTGGAATTGGCATCTAATGAACGTGGACGCTCCTTCCCTCTCTCTGGAGAGGTAAGGGTTGCATGGGCAGCACAAATAAGAGATATAAATTTAGGCACTCAGAGTGATATTTGACAAGATAGAAACATACAAATCAGCTGTCACTCACCACTTTCCCTAGCCCTGGTGCATGAGGCGCTGGCAGTTTTCAAAGTGAGGACAGACACCATGCAAGTCGCAAGAGCAAAGGCACTAATTTTAATGAAAATATTTGTCTTTGTGCCTGGGCACAAGGGTCCCCTCCACCTGCTGCAAATATTTTTGCTATGCTAAGCCTTTGCTGGGGTCCCTAACCCAGCTATTTTAAGTTTCTAGTGCATAACAGTTAATTTAGCTATCTCAGTTTCTTTTGTATGTTGTAACCCTTCTTACCAGCTGTGGTTAGCTGAGTGCATCTATCTGGTATTTGGCAAGCTATCAACCAGTGTGCTTAGGGCTAGTGATGTTTACGGACAAGGAATAATACTTTTTCAGAGCACAGCACTCACTTCAGCAAAGTTGCTTCAGCTCACCTTTCCAAAACCTCTCTGGTGTGGACTCTACTCTGTTGTCTGCCGTTCCTAGGAAAAGAAATTCATCTCAACATATCCAGGCTCCAAAGCACAGTGACAGAGCAGCTAAGAGGAGGAACTGATGCAAGGAATTACTTCAGACAAGGGACTGCCTGTGTTCACCTCTGTTTGACACTATGTTTGCTATACAGTGTGTTTAGGTGGTTCTTTCTCCTGTGAGTGTAGGGTGTATAGTGGTGTAAGTGCACACTAATAAATTGCCTTGTAGCATCCACCATGCACTCTTCTGATGGCAAACCCACATGGGGAATTTGCAGATCCGAGAGTAGAACTTGGAGAAATGGTCTATGATTTTTCAACCACCATAAAACACTTTCTGATGAGCTTGTATCTGACACACTACCAGATATCACACAATTTACCAAGCAGAAATTTTAAGACAAACAGAAGAATGTATTTCTCTTGCACAAGCGTAACCAGGCTCTAGAGCTGCTTACCACTTTAGAATTTGTGACAGACAAAGGGATAAAGCAATTAAAAAAAAAAAAAAAACATAAAAATTTGAAAATTAATCCTGCTATGTCACTATAAACTGAATTGATTGAAGGCAGAAGTATCCCAGAGCATGGGAAGCAGACAGCTTTTTGCTTGATGGGTTCTGCACACTTTCCCTGAACATTTGCTGCTGGCCACATGAGTGATTTACCTAATTGCACAAGACAAGTTCATGTCCTTATTTTATAGCCCTCTCTCAGGTACAATACAACCCAGAATGGATCCTCACTGCTTCTTGCTGTTGCTGATGTCTTATTACTTGCCTTGAGAGTGATCTATGTGTGAAGTCAGCAGAACTGCAGTGCTATTCAGGGATGCCTCAGGATTGTATTGGGGCTTAAGCTAAATATCAAATCAACTCAAGCAATCATGTTTCACCCATATATACCACATTTCCCCATGAAAGTTAAACAGGAAAAAGTGCTTCCTGGTACTCTGTTAAGTAGTTAGGCTGTTCAGCAGAAGTCACCATGTGCAATCAGCCTGTATGCACACGTAATCTGTGTCATTTTGGAAACAGCATAGAAAAAGCCAGAAAATCAGAGACTTTTTATCATGGGCGCAGGCAAAAAAGGCTCACCTGAAATTCAGGCTGTCCCAGCTAATAACATTTGTTCCCATTGCTCTGAGGGTACCTGTGTGCCTTTCTGGATTCAGGCACTTTCCAAGTGGAACTTGATCTGGGTGACAGCAGGGAGGTGGAGGCAAGCAGGGTGCTTTCTGCTCTTCTTCGAGGCTATTGCATCACGGCCTTTGAGTCAACACATTTCCGACCTCCCACAGAGAGCAGAGCTGGCTCTTTATCTGTGCAAGCCCCAGCATAATAACTGCAGGTAGCTCTCCCCAAGGCAATTTGCTGAGGTCATACATGACAGTCACAAATATTTCCCAGCTTACCAAATCATGTGTGTCGGACAAATAATTTAATTTTTATTTTTTAATTTAAATTACTGTAAGGCAAATGTTAGCTAAAAGACTATAAATCATAAAAATAAATATTATACAAAGGTGATAAAAATAAAAACTACAAATACAAATTAAAAAAATCATGCAAAGTGATGTCTGAGTCATTGACTTCTTGCATTAAAAACCAGAAACAAAGAAGAAGAATCCCACCTTTGTGTCTTCCCTTTTTTGTACCATAAGGCTCTTTTTGCAACACCAGCTAAGAAACCAGTTTTCTGGGAACCTTCTTGAAATAAGGGAATCCCCAAAGGAGAAATTTCTGTGTTGTGAGCCTTATACACCATGGGGAAGAAAGGAGGAGTTATTGGAAGTGTCAAAATATATGGAAAAGTAGTAGCAGAGGGCTTGGCTAACTGCTATAGTTTAGAATAGGACTGAGGATACTCNGAGAGCTTCCAACTTCCCGCTCCTAAAAAAAAATGTAAGCTTCGCAAAGACGCCTCTAATTTCAAGTGGCTACATGAAGTGCCCATCTTAAAACTAGCCAATCCGTGGGCTCCTCACCTCTGCTGGAAACTGTCCCGGTGGAAGTAGGAAAACAAAGAACCCCCCCCAGGAAGGAGAAAAAAAAGTTGTTGTCCTTTAAACCACAACAACTTCTTGCATTAAAAACCAGAAACAAAGAAGAAGAATCCCACCTTTGTGTCTTCCCTTTTTTGTACCATAAGGCTCTTCTTGCAACACCAGCTAAGAAACCAGTTTTCTGGGAACCTTCTTGAAATAAGGGAATCCCCAAAGGAGAAATTTCTGTGTTGTGAGCCTTATACACCATGGGGAAGAAAGGAGGAGTTATTGGAAGTGTCAAAATATATGGAAAAGTAGTAGCAGAGGGCTTGGCTAACTGCTATAGTTTAGAATAGGACTGAGGATACTCAGGGGATGAAACAGAGAACTAGAAAACTTTAACTAGTTCCCTGATTGTACGTATAAGCTGTCCAAAAGGAAATTGAGGCTGACATTTCTTGGGAGGGACTGTTAACCAGTGAAAAGTCTCAGTTTCTGGCAAAGTAGCAAAAATCCCCTCAACGCATGTTCTGCTTTCTTGCAGAAGACCACATACAGCAGCTGTCTCAGCCACACAGGTGAGACCAACAAGGTAGCTGAGGTAGCTATTGGCAGATAACAGTTTTCTCAGAAGCAACACAACAGATCAGAATGACAGCAAAGCTCTGACGGTGTGCAAGGCTCTTATATTTGCCATTCACACGGGATAACCCTCCCACAACCATTTGTTGAAACTTTCATCCTTGAGCAAGAATGACGATTTGTCATTTCTGCAAAAGAGTGAAATTCCTCTGGTGAAGAATTTGAAGTTCAAGCACAGCCAAAATTGCTCAATGTCATTAATAGGGCCCAGACTGAGCTTTTGTGCTGAAATAGCAACAGTTTAGGGGGAAAAACTTAGGAGGTTAAGAAAACAGTCAGGAGGCCCCAGAAGGGTGTCAACCATCCAAATCCCCGTTCTCCCAATTAGCATCTTGTTTGCATTCTTTCATATTTCTTCTCTGCCTCTATTTTTCATGTGTGTATTTTCTGCAAGGATAAACCCAGCTTGGACACAGGAAGGTGAAAGCATTCTTACCATGTTTGTGGTGCAGAACACATGCAGCCTCTTTGAGTGTGAGCCAGGTGTGTGCTTAGCTGATGCTGAAATTCTGCCAGGTTCTCTACAGAGCAGAAATACACACATACACAAATATGATGCCTATATATATATATATATGCCTATATATATATATATGTATATATATATACACATGCAAAAAGCTATCTATAAATGCATGCAAATGTATTTATGCCTGTGTTTGTGCTTAGGTACATTCCCTGTGCATCTTCTTGACAGTCCTGGCTTCCACTTCTCAGTAGCATTTCAACAAAGTATATTTTTTTTTTAATGGAGAATCAGGTCACTGTTGCATAATATGGGAAATAAACCCAAAAGCTACAACTCCTCACTTCCCAAACAAGAAGATTTTTGGGTTTGAGGCTCCTGATAGGAGGAAGTTGTTAGCAGTTGTCTTCCCAGCAGATCCCAGATCTGTGCTTGGCTGTCCTGACAGTAAGCAGCCTCGCAGCTCCCCCGGTTGGCACAGTGAATTTGTCAGCTTCACTTCAGACAGCAAGAGGCAAGAAAACAGCTGGGCTTTCAAACAGCCCCAGTGTTTCAGTAGAAACATATCTGGGACATTCTCATCAACCACATTCTGGAGAAACACTGAAGAGAAAGAGTTCTGAAGTCTCCCTTGCCAGGGCCCTTATGACTTTTTTGGTACTGTCCATCTGAGCCAGCTGTGTAGAACTTGTAGCTGTGTAAGAAGAGCTTTATTTTTTTCACCGTGCTAGTGCAGGCCTCTGTTAGTACACAATGTGTAAAACTGGAGTGCCATGGGGGTCACAGTTCTGGCACATGCCCTTGAATAAGGATTTTATCAATGTAAACATGCTCACTGCTAGAAACATAGCAGTAAATATTTTGGTTTGTTTTGCTCAGTTAACTACAATGGATACTGTTTTGCCTTGGTGATTCTCTGCACTCTGACTGACTTTTTCCTACCAATTTCAGGTGCATCAAAACAGTGTATTTCATTCTAGAAAAAAAGCTTCCTTCCTATTTTTTGAGGATTTTATCTTTTTCTTGGTCACTGCATGCCTTTCAGAAATGTAGTAAGTGGCATTAATGAACCCCCTGCCTGTGAACTTAGAGCCCTTGCTGAGCTGTAGACTTGCACTGTAATAAAGTGGTTTTAGTTTTTTGTATCCTAGAGTTTTGCATGCAGGCTCCCTAGATTTAGAAGCTTATTAAAGAGTCCATAGGCGAGCTTGTAGTCAAAGAGTCACATAATGGGCAAGATTGGAAGGGACCTGGAGGTCCCCTCCAACCTCCCTGCTTAGGCAGAGTTGTGTCCAGACAGCTTTTGACTCCATCCAGGGAAGGAGATTAGAATTTTTCACCAGTAAAAAGTTGTGCTGTTTTCCAAAAAACTGCTGATTTTTACCCAAATGTCTGTGCCTGTACATCCAAAAGAGTCCTCCTTTGGCAAGAAAGAGTACAATGGAAACCCAGCAGTGGCATTAGAAATAATTTCCTTACATGATACTATGTCAGGTCCCAGCTGAACTGAGAAAGAGTTAAACTGTTCACCCAAGAGCTCTTTGTCAGACTATGTAGACTGAGTGGATGATCTCAGGCAAGACAGATTTCCTACAGATTACAGCGGCATATCTGAACACTGAGTCAGCTCTTGTCCAAAAATTATGGGTAGCCTGAAGATAATGCCCTGCAGTAGCAGGCAACCTGCCACAGGGCTGCCAGAGGCTGGCCAGATTTTGAACAGCACCCAACACGGCCAGCATTTTGTGAGTCACAGTATTTTGTAGCTGGTGTCTATAAGAGATGACAACTTTTATTTCCCAGCCTCTGGTCAGCTTTGGATTTGGTGAGAGCCAGGAGCTGCTGCACCCAGGCAGACAGAGCACTGCAGCTGCTATGTCTCAACCCATGGTGTGTTTGGTGGCATTTTTCCTCCGGGTAAGGCAGAATCTCCTGCAGCACATGCAGTGTCACTTCCCAGCTGGGAAGGAAATCTACAGCCCTGAGTATCGCTTCACAGAAGCTGCTGCTGCTGCTTTGTGTTCTTATCTGTTATCCTTCTTCATCATTTCCAGATTAAGTCATGCACAGGCAACATGATTTATATAGCTCAGTGGAATGAATCATAGAAATTAAATGCCCTGTTATCCTTATTTCTTAATCATGTCTCATCCTGGTCATTCTTCAAAAGAAGAAATCTTCTAATATATCTTCAATGATAAGAAAAGGCTCCTTGGTCTCTCCTTGTTGCTCACACAGACACATTTATTTGCCTGCTATATATTCACATGCTTATCTCCTATTCTCTGTCTCTCTCTGTCTCATGTTCTTGCACCCTCCTGGAGGTCCTGCTTTCTTATATGTAATAAGTACACAAAACACAACCAGGACAAAAGACTTGCACATCCTAATTAGCCTGGTTGATTTTTACTTGTTCTGGAGAACCTTAAAACCTAAAAAGGCATTGACTATCAACTGTGTGGCACTTTATCCAACAAGAGAATATTTGTTTTCATAGGTGAGCTACCCAGTACTAGCAGTCCTGACCTGCCTGGCTATGGGGTGAATTGAGATGGAAGAAAACACTCTACTTTCCCAAGAATGGGCACAGGTTATCTTTTCTTTAACCTTCCAGTTTGTTTCCCCTACTTGTTTGTTTGGGTTGTTTTACCCTCTACCCATTTGAGGTGTGTTTCTGGTTCAATGCCCCTGTAAAGGCCAGAGGAATTAGCACTGTTGAAAGAAATCCAGTACTGAATTGCCCTTGTGTTGTCTGGACTTTGTTATGGCTTCAGTTCATTAAAACCAAGAGACAGACGGCTGGGGGAGAGAGAGAGAGAGAGAGAAGAGACCTGCTAGGAGGGGGACACTTGGGGCTGGGCTGTGGTAAGTCTCCTTGGGGGGCCAGACCTGTTTTCTTTTGAATAGAACACTGTGAAAAAGCCACAGCTGTGGAATGGCAGACTGAGTAGGGAAGGACATATTACAGGCAAGCTGGAGGAAGACAGATGCTCTATGCCCTAATTTTCCCAAGCTCCTCATCTCCGGTTCCCATCAGTGCTGCAGCTCAGCGTGTAGATGGGTGTGTTGCATCCCTGCCTCACTTCTCCAGTTCCCTGAGCACTGCTGATCTATTCCTCCACATGCCTCCAAATTCCTCTGATGTCCCCACACAGTGGCCTGGGCAGGTCCCATCTCTGGTGTAGAGGGCTGCCTGCAGCTCCTGCTGATTGTGGGCATCCCTGAGGACCTGAGGGCAAGGGCGTTTCTCCATGTGGAATCCAGCTGCCGTGTATTTGTTGACTCTACCTCAAGCAGGTGGATAAGGCACAGGGTGAAGGATGCAGTAGGGGAATAATGGTGCCTTCCCAAAGACTGAAAGTGAGACATGCAGCCAGCTGAGAAAAAGGGAGAGGCAAGACTGAACCCTTATTTTGTCACATTTTCTCTGAAAATTGAGTTCTTCAAAAAGCTAGATTTTACATAGCTATCTCCAATCAAACCTACCTATTTAGGAAAATTATCCAGGCAGCCTAAAACAGGAGTAGAGTCCTTGAGGCATGGTAGCAGTACAGTGAATTTTTTCCTATCAGTTCTCTAAAAACTTGCTGTTGCTACACTAGTAATTGCAACAAGGGAGGTGATAATTGTGACGAGCTGTCCTATTTTTAACAACAAACCACGAATGAAACTTTTCTCCCTTCTCTGTTCTCCCCTTTTATTCCTCTTTTCTTCTCTTCTCCCCACATTTAACTATTTAATGACTGGAAGCAAAGAGGAAAATAAGAACAAAATAACGTACAGGAAACTAATGACATAGGACAGTGTTTGGGTAGAAAAAGACCACTTTCTTCCATTTCATTAAAAAAAATCAGAAAAGTTCTTTGAACTCCAAATTTCCAGGCATTTTTTTAAAATAATTTCCCATAGGATCAAATACCCAATAAAAGTATTTTATTTGAAACCATGCACCAGCTCTGTTAAATAACCTGCTGAAAATGGTTCTGTACCTTGTAAATGTGTCAATATCTGCTAAACAACATACAATATGAATAAATCAGTGTGACTAAATACTTCTGTATTTGCAGAGAAACATGCATCAATACTCCTTTGAAGTAATTTCTGTCTGATGTGTCAGAATTTACTAAACTGTTTCATAGACCCTCCATCAAAGAACAGCAGAAATTATACAAAATATAATTTAAAAATAGCTACTTATTAGGAAGAACAGATGGTACATTCATATACCACAAAATTGCAAAATTTTAGCAGCCTTGAATATCAAGTTCTTGAGTTGTAACTCATTTGCACTGGAAACTTTGTTAGCAAGTCAGAAAAAAACACACTTAGAATTCTGCAGAGCTGTAAAAGAAGCCAGTGCTGACACATTAAATAAAACGTGTCTATTTTTATGTCAAGTCCTGATAACAGTACATTTTTTCATTTTCAAATAAAAAGAGAGAACAAATTCAGCTCTTTCCAGACTTGGCCAAGGCACCTGATTCTCAATGGAAAATATTTTTATGTCTTATGTCAGCATTACTTTGCTCCAAATTAAGGACTGTTGTACTGAAATCTTTCTTTTACAATGGAGTGCATTTCTCACCAGTTCTCTCTTTCCCATAACAGTGTTGCATGTTGGAGATGCAACACAGAAGTGTTTCACTTCACTCAATTTTGCACATCTGTTTTCATTTATTTCCAAATGCAAAACGACATAGTGAAGTGTGTCTTTTGTGATGCAACCCAGGGAAACCATGGAGGAAGAATAAGAACTTGAAACCAGATTTTTCAAGCAAATTAGTCCAAACCAGACTTTTTGACTGAAATATTACCAGGAAAGAAAAAAAGTTACATGCATCTAAGATGTAACTGGAAGCATTGAGGGGCCAAGGCTGAAGACTAAAATCTCCCTTTCAATTTAACTGACGATCTCTGTCACTTGTTAGTATCTGGAATTGAATGGCAAACTGACTGTGTTTGCAGCATTAGGTTCTTGAAAGATAAATCAATAAACTTGGGAACAGAGATGTATTAACACTGAAAAAATGCTGGCATTACTCAGACAAGTATGCAAGGTTTGGTACCTGCAGCTGGAAAAAAGTGATATGAATTCTCTAGCAATTTTGCATCTCACTGGGAGCTATGAATGGTGGGACTGGGTCTGTCTAGATCTCCACACGATTTTGTGCCCTAGTTTAATGAGTTCTTGAAGGTCACATGAAAAGTCATCTGTGACATTATTTTGCACAGGTCTAAGTCCCATTGATGTCAGTTGGGTTTGAAGAATACAACAGGAGCAGATACTTTAGTTCCATCACTTACTGCCAGCACATACCTCAAGTACCTTGGACTTCTCATGACACATCTGGAGTCACAGCCTGTAACTTCCACACCATCCCTACCCTCTTTTCTCTTCTACTCTTTCCCATAGTTTTAAACATTGCAGAAGTTGGGCTGGTTGGACATGAATGCTGACCATGTCTTTTATCCCTCTAGCCACCTTCTGTTGCTTTTAGTGGTAGTGCCACCACTTACCCAAGATGTGTTAGAAGCTGATGCTTGACCAGCAAGGTCACTTCTAGCAAGTGCCATCCTTACTGTCACTCTTCATTCACAGACACTGCCTCAACCTTTTCAACAAAAACCACCAACAAGGAGTAGCAGAGTTCCCTGTACCTCAGCAGAGCTCTTTGTGTCATTGCAATGCTGGGAAACAGAAACACGAGTGAACTTGAGAGCAGCATCTCTAAGAGGTAAACTGCTCATTAAACAAATAGGAGACAAGCTAAGCTTGTTCCCTCTTCACAGCTGTATACAGGTCTCTGGATTAGGAAACAAGTCAACAGCAGTCTATCTGCAGTTGTACGTAAGAGTGCAAAAGGGAGATTCACAAGGTTTCTTCTGACTGGGAGTGAGTACAGTGAGAACTGATCTACAGTGAGATCCTGGCAGGTACTCCAAAGCTATTGAAACCAATAGCCTCAGTGCTGTTTCTACATCCTTTTTAACAACACTAAAATTACCATTTTCTGATAATGCTATTCTTGAAATTTGTCCTTGAGTTAGCTTACTCTTCCCCTTTATTTTTTTTTTTTTCTGAAGAGGTTTCCCAATGAAAAACTGTCCTGGAAGAGATATAAATAACATCTGGGCATGAAAAGTTCTTAAAACAGCTGACTAAGTCAGAAAAGAGCACAAAGAATTTTTTTTTCTTCTCTCAGTATGATAGTCGAAACTGTTAATCTTTTCCTCTTGAGTCAGCCCAGCTATGTGAGGGTAGTAGGCCAGACTGCAGAAGCTAGCCACTTTCAACATTTCATGGGAATCAAATTCTCCTCAGCCTAGCTTCCCTCCTGTTTCCTTCTTCTTTCTGACTTGTTACCTCCTCAGGATAACCTGGAGTTAATTCATGGTAATTAAGCCTGTCCTAGAAACTCAGCTTAAGATGATGAGTTTCTACTCCCAAGAGCTTCCTTTACACTATTTTCTTTACTACACCTTCAGTTTGTTGTACAGCTGTCATACAGTGCTTGCCTCTAGGAAAAAATCAGAAGTTTGTTATTTATCTATGGGAAAACAATTTGTAAATAGTTGTCCTGCTATTCTGTGAGAATTTCATGTTCTCTTAGGCAAATTAGATACTGAATACGTTTCCCTCTGTTTAGTATGGTTTCATCCCTGAAATGCTACCCCATGAGGATTGCCAGTAGATATTTCCTTCATATTTTTCCCACCATCCTATTTCTGGCCTCTCCATATCAACCTGTCCTCCAACTCATGCCCACCTATTTTAGCATTCACACACAGCATAATGTCTTGGGAGAAATCTCATTTCCTTAGAGAAGATCCCCCAGACTTTTGCACGTAACCAATTCTCATAATATTAGGCTGACTGCATGTCTCGTTTGCTCCACCCTGCTTTGCCCCACCCTCACTGCTTCTCAGTGGATGCTAATCTGGAAATATATCTGCTTCTAAACCCTTTACTCAGCTGGGAAGCCTAATGGTACTTCAGGGTGAATAGCATCCTGAGAATAAGTTGCTCACTATTGAATTGCCACTAAATTAATACCAGGTTGAGAACTTTGAACTGATCACCCTGCGCTGCTCACCTTGGTGTGGCCCTTCCTGTTTTGGAAGGCAGTTCTTTGTTGGGAGCTTCATGGGACCCTCAGTGTCAGAAGGGCACTTGCCACAAGAGGCTGAACAGACTGAGTCTCTTCAGTCTTGTTTCACCTTTGCATCATTCTCACTTCTATCTTGTTGCCTCTTCCAGATGTAGTTCCCTAGAGCACATGGTGATTAGAGATGTCCTCCACACCAAGTTTCCTAGCCCTGAGGCCTTGTGGCCTGGAGAAGGGACTCTCTGTGGATCACCTGCATGCTACTACAGCCTGAAGGTCTGGAGAACTTCCATGGTTCCACGGTAAGACAGTGAAGAATTTGCCTGGACAAGAGTAGGATTTCACTATCTAAGCTGTTTCATTGACTCAGTAACAGCTAGTTAAAGCTAATAATGTCTCAGTTACTCTTTTCCATAACTGATGCTGTGACCCAGTCCAAGTCTTCCTCAGTCTGGAGGACACCAGAGAGGAATTGCACTCGTAGGAGGCGCCTCTTCTGCCTGTGAGGATGACAAGCCTTGGTCACCAGGCCAGAGATGGCTTTGGAGCAACCACAATGAGCCTCGTTACAAAACCTCATAATTGTGTACAAGCTTTCAGGGAAGAATGGAAAATGAAGCATCAACCAACATTTCCCATAGATCCAGCCTCGTGCATGTGTTTGGGTAGTGGTGTTTCATTTTTCTAGTTAGCAGATGTCATCAGAGATGAAAAAGAAGCTGTCAAATGGTTGCACAAGAGAAATATGACCTTTGGAGCATCCTGACCACTCTGCAGAGGTGTCTGCTGTAAAAGCATCAGCAGCTGGCTCAAACAGCCCAAAGACGAGGTTTCATTGGGTTCTCCATCATGTGGTGGTCACAACATGCTCTTGCAGGACAGGCCCTAGGAGCAAATTCTGTACATGAGATCCTGCCTATAGGGACTTTATTTGGATAAATACCGACTTCTTCCTTTAGATCAGCAGAGCCAGCATTGCACTGAACACAACCATAAAGTACAATAATTTCTGAGTATGGTGGACTCTGCCAACTTTTGGCCACATGCTGCTGAGACCACAGCAGGATTTTGTACCATGGCCCTCTGCTGTGCTGTAACCAGATGGCAGCAGGTGACTGGCAGTGGGGAGCTCTGTGTCAGGCAGGGGCAGCATGTCCTCAGGAAGACACCAGCTGGGCTCCCTGTAGAGGCTGGACACTGGGAGCCATAGGCGTGATTTCTATTGCATTGCCACCTTTGAGATGCTGCCATTTCCTACCATGCTGCTTATCATCCAAAAGTTTCCCACCTTGCCTTTCTAGCCCTCCAGTTTTTAACAATTTTCTATTCCTGAAGAGACCATCCCAAGGGGCTGAGAGTAAGACCTGGGGACTGTCATGTTTCCTACTTGATGTTCTTCTAGGCTGCCCTGTTTCTCAGATGCTTTCTGTGTCCCCTTCCTAAGCCTTATTTCTGCAGCAATGCCTGACATTCTCTGGGCAGGGTGCTATGAGGAGACGGAAATGAGCATTTGCAGACACTTTGAATGGTCTCCTGAGTAAATGGAAGAAAACTAAAGGATCTCTGGACAGCAAAGATTATTGATTTTATAGCTATTTCAACAGCTTCATCAGCGGTGGTATATAAAAAGAGCTCATCATTTATAAATTGACTCTTCCAGGGATCAAAGGCTTGTCAGGCAATAATTAGTTCTGGTAATCTATCAGTTGTCTGAGCTTGTCAGGTGGAGAGAGAAGGCAAGTTCTGCATCAGCTCCCTTGCAAAGTTGTGGCTGTAGCCAGGGCCAGGTAGGATGTGCAGGTCACTCATTTGCTAATATTTCATGTCCTCCAGTGTTCCATCAATCTTTCCGATACCTGATCCAATTTGGTTAGGCTGTCAGCTGAAAAGGAGGCATCTCTTAGCACACTAATGGCACCCTAGCCACAGGTTCTTTGTCTCCTTAACAATGTCGCTGTCAAATCCCTGCGGAGCAGCTAAACGAATTGGAATGCAGCAAAAGAAGGAAAAAAAGAAAAAAAAAAACACCAAAACCACCACCACAACAATCAAAAAACAACAACAACAACAACAATAAAACAAAACAAACAAACAAAAAAAACACCAAAAACCAAAACAAACAAACAAACAACAAAACAAAACAAAACAAAACAAAACAAAACAAAACAAAACAAAACAAAACAAAACACAACCCAAAAAACCCCAAAAAAACCCAAAATCCCCAACCAAAATCTGTGGTCTGTTTTTAATTAGCCCATAAACCATTCACACCTTCCCAACTGTGCTGTCCATCCAGAGAGGGAAAACTGAGGGCAAATATACTCTCACCTTGTAGAACTTGTGGTAGGAAAAAAAAAAAAAAAATCGACTTCAACAACAAGAGCTGATTTAAACAGATGAGAACCCTGAGCAAAAGCAACCATTTTATGCAGCAGTGCCTGGTTTGGGTGCTAAGAGCAGCTGCACACTTTGCAAAGAAAGCATCCTTTGCAAGGGCACCTACAGAGTTTGGCTATACTGACCAGAAAGAACTCTGCTAGTTCAAATGGGAATAAGAAAGACAGATATCAAGGCAGAGAGCCCCTTGATTCTGGACTTTTCTGACAATGGGAAGTAGATCCAAAATTGTACAACATTGAAAAGATCTTCATTGCAATACATTACATTGCATGTGCACACATTTCCATGTCTACAAGTACACATGCCAGGCTGGTAAATACCTTGAATTTCCCCTGATGTACCTGATCTCATGCACCTGATAATGTATTTATACAATCACTTTCTTTTCAGAACAGTACCTTTCTTATTAGCTGTGTGGCTGGACTCGATCCTGCACTTTCCTATGCTGACAGCTTTATTTTGCAACTGTATTTTCCCAGTCTGCTCTCCATGTATAAATGTAGCAGTTTAATTAATTTATAGTGTGAGCCACCAAAGGATTTCCAGTGGAAGTGCAAACTGTTCCAGGAATTTCATATATGCAGGTTGTTTTAAAGAGCATATGATCTTGCACCCCTTAATCACATGTCATGGTTCTTCAAATGTTCATGGAACACAGGCTGAAAAATGGCTACTATCAGAGCTTCATAGAGAAGCAGCTCACAAAAGTCGTATTTGGTCAGAGGGACAGTACAGAAATGCTTGTGTGTAAAGAAAAATAAAGGAAAGACTGTAGTTTGCTTGGAAGGTTGAACCCTGTGCATGTATAGACGCTTACAGAAACATATTTGGAGAAAAACAATTGCTCAGCAGAAAGTGGTTAGTTCAAAGAATAAATTTTTACTCTGTAGTAATATCTAGCCAACTTTCTGACTTGCCTAAAGGGTTAACACCAGAACCAGCAATCTATAATCTACTGCCAATTCAGGGCAAAGGACGGCACTCATGAAAAATTTGCTTTTCAGCCAGGTGAAAGACATCGTTGTGCTCATAATGAAGCACACTAAGGGTGAAGTAAAATTAAATTAACAGCTTTAATGCACTTTTGGAAGCCACTGGAAAGCACATAGCTGCAGTGTCCAGCTGGATGTGTACCGAGAATGACATAATGGTTAGGAGAGACCCAGAAGGAAAAACAGCAGGCCAAGTCCTCAGGAAAAACCATAAGGTTTTAGAAAGATAGGGGATTCAAATGTCTGGGGAAACTAAGAAAATGTTCTTCACATGAAAACATGAAAGAAACATGGACCTCTGCTGAGGTGTTTGTGGATTTCGTAGCTATTGCTACATGACTGAAACAATAAAACCTTTTGACTGGTGAAATCAGTGGCGTTCCTCCAAACTCTCCTGAATAATGCCAGTTTAGTCCCCTCATAGGGAAGCCTGGATGACTGGACAGCCCTCCCAGCTGAGATGCTTTCTCAGAAAAATCTGCTGTAAGGTACTGATAAGACCTGTGGGGTCGTCTTGAGATGATACCTATGGGAAGAGCAGCCCGCATGGCAAAGCAGCCCACATAGCACTACCCATGGTGAACCTGCAGCCTTGTGGGACAGGAGGCTCAGATTTCCAGGGGACTGATCAGGGCTGCAGTGTGGCTTGTGACTTGCAGCCACCCTGTCTCCTGTCCCTGAAAAGGCACAGCACTGAGCATGGCAGGCTCTGACCAGCTGAGCAATGATCCCTCTTTTCAGCAGCATGAGTTCTTTTATCCCTGCTTGCCTTGCTGCATAATTAAGTCAACTGCCTGATGGATGTGCTGGGCAGACTACATGTGAAGAAAAGGAGTCTCCTTTGAGGTCACATGAGAGGTACAATCATGAGGGAAAAACCCACAGGGCACTCTCCAGACACCTCTCCAGCATATAATGTCATGGTTCTCGTTCTGTGCTTGTTTATGCTGCTCGGGGGAAATCCTCCGACAGGCAAATACACACCTTAAAGACCTGCACATTTCTGATAAGAATATGGCCTGCACCATTTGTCCAACTTTTCTGACCACTCTAGTTTGCTGTCTAGTTTGTGAATATCACTTTGAATATCACCTGCTTTATACTCCTGTTAGAAATAAGAGAAGATTAAAATAAGAAGCAAAATAAAACCAATTTCTTGCAACAATAGGACTGGAAGAAAGATGAGAAAGATGACAAGAGGAGAAGCTCTGGCCCACCAAAATATTCAATGCACGTGGTTACCTTTGCACAAGAAGTCCTTAGAGCACTCCTTTTTTTTTTTTTTTTTTTTTTTTTTTTTTTTTTTTTTTTTTTTTTTTGNGACACTTCATCAAGTCCTGGGTTGAATTGTGTTTGGGAAAAGAGATGGAGAAAGCAGAGAAAAATTTAAATCAAACCTATATGACCAAAATAAAGTGCTGCTTTCTTCTTGCCAGATTAGGAGTTGGATTTGTTTCTGATGACTGGCACAAATGTACATTTTTCCTTTAGCTAGGAAAAAAGTTAGTTTTAAGATTGTTTTTTTTTACTTTATTTCCTTGGAGGGAAAAACACAACAACAACAGTGTGGGCTTGAATTACATTTTATGAACTCAAATCATTTCTGTAGCCCCCAAAATAGCTGGAGAGGTCAATGAAACCACAAACTCCATGGGGCTCATCCATTTCTGAATGCAGCTTTTTTGAGCCAGAGGCAAACTGCCCTATTGCTTACCAAAGTGATATTTATCTAATTTATTACTAGCAAATGTTTGCAGGGAGGAAAAACACCCAACCAAACAACAAAAAAATCTCCTCCAAACCCAGACCAAGAAAACCAAGAGCCACTAAAGGCCTGTGCTACCATCAGCAAACTGGTGTCTGTTTGTCCTCAGCATGGCAATACCAGAAAGAAGGAAGCCTTTCTGGGTGAAATTCTGCTCCCATTTGCACTGGCAGAAATGATGCCTCTAAAGCTGAGGGAATTGTTGGCTGGCTGGCCAGCCCAGTGGACTTCAGGCAGAATTCAGGTCTCCTTGACCTGATCAGAGCAGAGGAGCTTGTCCCAGGCACTAAGACATACCAACTGATTGTTTAACCATATTGAGCAAAATAGGCTTCCCTATCATTTTTCACCTAGCTGAGATTTGATCAGAGATATAAAATAAAGAAAGACAAGAACACTCACTCTGGCTACAGTTCTGAAATGTCGTTCGCACGATGTTTACCTCAGGAAAAACGATCTTGCCACTATCTTTGTACTTTATCTGCAGCTTTCTGTCTCTCTGCATACTTACATTTAGCACCACAGCTTCCAAGCATTCTCCTCTAATTAATCAAAAAGTCGGTCCTTTTGTTTCCTAGGTCACGAAGGAAGAACAGTACATTAAATAAAGATATTGGCTGAGGATGGAAGCTGGATTTCTACCCAAGAAGCCTAATAATAGTGCCTTGATGCAGGCCAAGTAAAAATTGATATGGTTTTATATACACAGAGGCAAACAGTTGAGTGTGAAGAAAGTAAACACCAGATAGCATTCAAACAGTGGTTTATCCAGCTCATTCTGTGTTTGTAAATATAGAAGTGTGTTGTGGTGGCTAAATTTATCTTAATGTAAGGAAACATGAACAAAGAGGCTAGTATTTGGTAACTTCTATAGGCAATGTTTGGACATCCTGCAGGAATTATTTGGGTGCAGTTCATGATAGTGTGGTGCAGATTAGAGTTGCCATTTCTGGAAAAATTAGGTCAGAATTATGTAGATAAGATGGAAAGAATTTCAGTAGCATTGTAGTATTTTCCTGACTTGAAGCCTGACTCACACGTCAAAGCTTTGTTTTATTGTATACCTTGTTTTGATCTATAGTCAAAACAGCCTTTATCCAGAGAAAATGAAAATAAACCAGCTGAGAAAGAAAGACTTACAGTCAGCATTGAATAAAAATAAGTACAGCAAGCCTAATTTTGGAGAACAGTTGTCTTTTCCTGTGAAACTTTTTCCAATTACAGAAATGGCCAGACTGAGCCCAGAAAAAATCAGAGGAAGGAGATGCACTTTGATAATGGCTCAGGAATGGAGCTTTTCCTTGCTCTTGGTGTAAGATGGAATTTCAGTCATATGTCAGGTGTATTTTGGGCCACACTGGAAAGTGGTGTCCCTCTTCCCTATATGCTTCCCTTAATGCTTCTCAAATTTCCTCCTGGATTAGAAGAACCTCTCACTTAAGAAGGAAATAGATCATGGTCATGAAAGGTTCCCTTTTTCAGAGAAGTGAGATTAGTTCTAGTTAGAAGAACAAGAGCCTTGACTCTGCAGCTTTGCCTCTGCAGTCAGCACAATGTTTCCCTTGGCTTCAGGTAGAATATTTTTTCACTCAGGCCGTTTATTATAAGTAAGAATGTACTTTTACACAGCTCTGTGTTCGGTGCCATAAATCCCAGCACATATTATGCCTCTCTTTTCTCACTAGGGGCTCTAGCCTAAGTTGCTGAATATCCCTCTGCCACAGAGCATTGAGAAGGAGCAAACCTCTGGGACAGACCCTGGTACTTGTATGTGAGCCAGACTTAAGATAAAATGCTTCATGTTCCCTTTTGCTTATACAATGAGACAAAAAGACTGCTGAAGTCTGGTTTTTCAGTCTAGCTCATTATTGCAAACCAGGGTAAGCTGCAGTTTATGCTCCTATGCCACAAGGCAAATGGGGGCAGGGGTGTGGCATGCAGAAGCAGCGGTGCATCCCCTTCCACCCTTGCTGCACACCAGCAGGTCCCTGAAGCCAGCTGGGCAGCATGAAACTGCTCCTGCCACTCTTCCCAAAGCCTGCAAACCCCTGCCATCAGGGCATCTTACCCACCTTGTGCTCTTTGCATTGAGGCTCAGGGTCTTACTTCGCACGATCCTGGGGACCATGCCGAGCCCATGGCATGCCAAAAGGCCAGTGAGTGCCCATCACCACACAAAGCTGCAGCATGAGCAAGCAGCAGATGCAGTTCACTGGGAAGAAAAAGAGAATGGAAGCCAGATTTTGACTCCAGGCATGAACAGAGTAAACCTTAGAAGGAACAGGTTTATTTTTAGGATGATCTCTCAAGAATCTCCTAAGCAGATAGCCAGGAATTTGGGCTGCTAAAGCCCACCCACAGCATCATTTAGGCCAGCCACCTACAAAATCCAAATAAACAGCCTTAATAACAGCACACATACTGCTGCAATGCTCCCCCATTCCGAGTATTGATCCTCTCCTCACACTCTTTCCTGGAAGAGAAAACAGGAGCAACTGGGATGGGTATCCTGATGTGCAGCCCCCTCCCAATCAGGGACATCCCACGCCAGCTGCTTGCCTACCACTTTGGCTGAGTGAGAGGCAGCATCTCAACTACTTGCTTGTTTATTTTCCCTGCCAAAGGCAACCACTGGTAGGGCAAGAAATGGAAAACCAGGGAGCATTAGTGAGGTCTCTTCACGCCTGACAGAGGTCACTGATCTGGCGCATCCTGAGCAGTCATTGCTGGTGATGCCGAGATCAAAGGACGGCTCCCGGGGCTGCATCCTGCCCTGCAGAAGCACAGGGGCTCCCAGTTCCTTCCCACTGCCTGGGCCAGGCACCCCTGTCAGACCAGGATTGCCAGCAAAGTCATTTCCCCACTGAGTTACAGTTCCAAAGCATAGCTGAACAGTGTGAAGGAAACATGATACAGACTTTACTGTCAATATTACAAATATTGACAAGATATCCAGAACAATTGCAGAAATTTTCAATGGTGTCTACTTCAGTGTTTGGGTCACAGTCCTTTTATTGTATTTCTTTGTAAGTTCTGTTTTTAAAAAAACTCAAACCACTCAGTTTTATCCATTGATTAACGCTTGTGGTTTTTTTTTCCCCTGTAGGATCAGAGATTATTAAATGCACTTGTCTGCTTTAAGCATCTTTCTAGGTATAACCATTTAAAGCCAACATCTGGAAACACATTAAAAAATTAACTATTGATCTAGATTTTCCTGGGCTTGGGCCCCATTGAAATCTCCATCTTTACCTTGCATGGAATGGGCTAAAATTTTTAGTATACCATAGTAATAAGTAATATTGCCTAGTTCAATACAGCCCACAAATTTTCCAGTGTGTGCATTTTCCCCTCTAGTTCATCTATACCCAAACCCTTACTGCCCATATTTTAATGCTATAGTACATCTAACCCTAGAATTTGTACTATTGGGTGAAAAAGACATCAGACACAAGAGAAGACTGCTCCAGGATAAATTCATTTGGCCAATTTAGAGTTTGCCACGAAGATTTGATGAACAAGCTTGCAGTTAGAAAAGTATCATCTGCTGTCTCACATCTGGCACAAACTTTCATTGCTGTGCTTGTCTGACAGAAAAGCAATCATGTGCACACACTTCACCTGGGTCCGCTTTGTACGTGGGGCAATCTACCTCCATGATCACAGAGCCACAGACTAAGGAAAACCAAGCCAATACAGTAATTAAACATATTTATTTCTGAAGATATTTACCTTGATAGGCATAAAGCATTTCCCAATTTCATACAGAAATACAAAAAACATGCATAGACCAATATGGCCTACTTCAATGTGTATTCAACATGGTAAATATAACGAAGAACTTGTGTGAATATAAATACAAGACACAAAAATAAGCACATAAGATTCAACTTGTCTGCAAATTCAACAATGTGAACAAATTCACTGCTATAAACATTCACCCAATATTAGCCTTTTGACTTAATTCAAAACAACCCTTTGTCTCAATGCATTTCCACCAAACAAGGCCCTGAATAAATCTTGCAACAGCCTCTGGTACATCCCCACTTCAGTGCATTTTTGGTAGTATGTAAGACACAACAACCTCTATTATTAGAAGTTTAGTTGGCCAAAGTTCCTTGTTATGGGAAACTTAGTAGTGTCCTCTACCTTTTATTTTATGTTGAAGAGTCCTTTGGTATCCAAAGCCAAAGGACTTTGACTATGCAAACAATCAGAGTGCCTAACCCACATTCAGATAACTCTGGTTGTACAAGTAAACTAGACTTCTGAAAAAAAGGCAAAGGGTTGCAGCTGATTAGTAAAGGCAATAACAAGGTGTAAAAATACTCTAGCAGGAGTGCAACAAACAGTATGCGAGGTAGACATGTATATATGCAGTAAGTCCTGATTAAAGTAGCACTGTGGCTTTCATTTTTGCATTTTAATCAAAAGGTAGAGTTCCTTGCTTTGAAGTTTGTACACTCAGATCTTGCTTTCTGTCCTTGCTAAGCACATCTGTGAGGTCTTCCTTGCAAGATGCTTTTGATGTAGACCCCGAAAGCTGCTCAATCTATGGGAAACATTCCAGAAGCAGTACTCAAATGTTTCTTCAGACAGATGGCTTTGCACTTATGTTACTGCAGATTTCCCTTCAGCCCTTCTACCCATCCACCCGAATTCCAAAATGATAGAATCCTTTGTCTTTATATCTCCAAATACTGGACTCCCTTAGCATTTTGCTCCGCTGTGCAAACACTTGGACAGAGGGGCCCTTCGCCATCATGGAATGTTGGAGTCAAGGCAGAGTTTTCGCGGTGCTTTGTCAGCAAGCGTTGTGGAGAAAGGTTCAGGTGGATCTTCCTACTAGGATGCTTTCAGGCTTTCCCGGACGCTTTGCCTTTTGTTCGCCCTGTTATGTTTGAGCTTTCGCCCTTTCTGGAGCTCAGCCTTCAGCTTTGCGATACTGAAGGAAGCTTTGATACTGTTACCAATGGCTTCCAGTCTGGAAAAAATAAGAAATGTACATTTAGTGTTGTGATAATGAAGATGCATCTCCAGTGTGAAAAAACTTAGTTTTTGATTAAATAAACCTCAGTCTAGATTTCTACCATGGGTTGCTAATAAACTGCTGTTTGCTATACCTCTCTCAGAATTAGGATAACTTAAGATATTTGAAATGTTGTATTAATGATTTCAATGCAAACATTAAATTAAAATATTCACTCAAATATAGATGCCCTAGACTTCCCAGAGCAGCCAGTCAGGAGGTCTCAAGTGGTTTTTTGTTTTGTTTTATCTGTTTTGCTTCTTTTAGATAAACCTGATCCTACTTGCAATGAATGAGTGCATTTTTCAAGTAAGTGAGCAAGCCCCACTTTCAAAAACTTACTTAAGACTTCCAGGGCCTAAGTTTCATTCAATATCATCAGGCTGCCTGATCCCATAAGGCCGGTTCTGCTTGTGAAAGTAGCACTAAACAGCCTTCTTTAGTATGGACAAACTTCTGTATTCAGTACTTTTCCATGGGAATACGGCTGAGCACTGAATGCAAGCAGAGGACAGTGGGCTGAGCTCAGCACCCGCGTCCTCACAAGCTAAAAACCCAGGGCATGAAGAAAAGCCCTCTAAATAATCGCACTGATTCCTCCATAACTCTCTGAAAACACCAGCTAAGCCCAGGATGACCGGAAGGCAGGTGAACTGTGCTCTCTGTTGCTGCTCGGGGGGAACTACAACAGGATGAGAAGAAACTCACCGCTTCATTTTCTTGCTGTCAACAAGCTGCCGGTTCATGCATTTGGGTCCAGTGCAATTGCTGGCTTTAATGTGGTGCCGTGAGGTTTTCTCCACCGTGGACTGAGCCCTGTTTAAAGGGAAAAGGTGCTGCTGTTAAAAAAAAAAGCCAAGACTGCAGTCCGCAAGGTGAGGCATCTCATCAACCACTGCTCAAGGCAGGTAATAAGCAATCTTTCTGTGCCAAGCCATAGGATGTATCACAGCAGTGAGAGCACTCAGGTAGGAGGCAAGGCTTTGGGGAGAGTATTCGCTCAGCAAGTGCCAAAATGAGTAAGTGCACCACAATCCATCCCTTTCACATGCATTGCCTTTTAAAGACTAGCAATAAGAGACGCACCAGAGATCTTTGCCTGCCTGGCAGAAGTTCAGACATTTCTTGTCCTTCTGGTTGGCACATTGGCATCTGCTGCTTGGTTCAGCGAGCATCTCCGGTACCATGTCCTTCAGTGATCTTCTGGGTCTAGAAGGGCCTCCGAGACCATATGGAACAGTCTTCCTACAATCAAAGAGACAACATGAAAGTCATTCAAATAATTCTGTGGCTTCAAAACACTGTGGGGTATTTTGGGCAATCTTATCAATGGCATTGATTGCACGAGTAAAGGTTGTGGGATTTGGAATGCCTCGTTAGTCACAGTTTCCATGTAAATGCCTCTGATGATCCTACAACATACTCATTAGCATGGCTACTGACAAGGATAATGACCTTTTAATTGTGATTTCACAAGGCTGCTGTGCCTCCCTGTGCAATAGAAAGCAATAAAACCTCATCTCTTTGAACTTTAGCTACTGCCTGCACTGAAAGAAGCAGTAAAAGTGAGGAACAGATCCTCTGTGCTCAGAGGAAACCCAGCAGCAGAAGAAATCACCGGAGTCAGTGCTTGCAGAACTAGGTGAGCCTCCGGCTCACTACTTTTTGGTGAGGAGAGTGTAGAAATGGATACTGTGCATAATCCTGTTAACACGTGGGACACAGTAATTTGCAGCAGAGAGCACTCAAAGGCAGCTAGAGACACCCGGTGTCAAAGCATTCCTTCCAACCTCCTAACTTGTCAGAAAGAAAACCGCTCAAATTCAGGCTGGCAAAATCATGCCTTTGGCATTTTGTGTGCTTCTGATTCATAGTGAAAAGTATCCTGCAGCCTTTGCTAAGCAGCACCCAAAGGAAATACTGCTGCCCAGATTTTAGGAAGGCAGGTGTGTTAGGGCTATTAGGAGCTATCTCCCCAGTCTAGGTGGCCAAATCCTGCTTGCTTTCTTCTGGTGAACAGTCTCATTGCTAAATGTGTCAGAAAAGTAGGAGCAGGGAGGTAAAGCAGTAGGAGAAACTGTGCAAATAACTGCCCCGTCCTCCCCTTCCCCTCTCTGCAGGGGGGTTGTGGTTCTTAATTTTCGCCCTCACACCTCCCTCCCTTTCATCCTAGCCAAAGGGGAACCCGGCACTGAGGAGCTGCCGAAACCCTTTCACTCCACTCACTCGGGGGTGTTGATCCAGATGATGTCGAGGTGGCAGAAGTAGACGCACTCCTCGTCCATCAGCGAGGAGCAGGAGCAGCGCCGGGCGCGGCGGTGCGCGGCGGCGGCGGGGGGCGGCACGGCGTCCACCTCGGCTCCGGGGGCTGCGGGAGGGAGCGGCAGAGCTCAGCACCCGGGCAAGGCAGGGCAAGGCAAGGCACCCGCGCATCCCCTCCCGCTGCATCCCTCGGCCAGCCCTCCCCGGAGCGCGGCGGCGACCCCGGAGCCCCCCGCGGGGGTCGGACCCGGGCGGGGGCGAGCGGCAGCGGAGCGGTACCTACCTGCCGGCAGCAGCCCCGGGCAGAGCACGAAGAGCAGCGAGACGATCATGTGGGAATAATCCATAGCAGGCGGCGGAGGGCGGGTGGAAAAGTGAGGGGGAACAGGGTAAAAATTAATAAAAGGCGAGGAAAAAGCGGAGAAAGTGTCTCCAGGCGAGGGGACGGGGCGCCGTGGCGGGTGCCCTGCGTGGCGCGGCTCGGTGCGCCCCGGCGCGTCTGGCTGGCGCGGCGGTCCCCGGCGCCCTTTTATAGCGAACCCCCATGGAGCGGGTAAACAGCCCCGGCGCTATTTTATCCCGAGACAATGTTATTCTCCTATTAGTCACCGCGCGGCAACGTGCGGGCCGAGATAAGGCCGGGGCTGGAAAGGAAATCGCCTGCGAACNCCGCGCGTCCCGCCTCAGGGCGGCTCTGGGACTCGGGAATCCAGGGATTCAGAGATTCGGGAATTCAAAGATTCAGGTACTCAGGGATTCAGGACTTCAAGGCCCAGGGCTTCTGGGTTTCTGGGCTGCGGGGCTCGGGGCTCAGGGCTCCGCCTGCTGCTCCTGCTACTGCCTGGCAGAGAACCCAACACTGGGACACTGGGGTCCCTTTTGTGGGATGAAGGATGCCTGACTGTCTTGGACCCTGCCCTGCTCCCCTCAGAGCCCGCCAAGTGGGCTCTGGGGTCTCAAGAGGTTTGGGTTTGGCAGCAACAGCGGAGCATTGGGGTATAATCTCCCTTTTCTGCCATGGTAAGGCAAGGTGTTAAACACACAGTGTGTTTTAGGTGTGAGCAGGTGTGTAAACCCGGGTAGGTAGGGAGGGAAGGAGGGAAGATCTGTGCCTGCCCTTCGCCTTTGGCTCTCACCGCTAACTCTGGCAAGGTGTTTTTCCTGGCATGTTTGTGTTTTCAGCCTTCTGTCAAGGAGCAGAGTCGGTGTGGAAGCTGGACACTTGAGGAGTGGCTGTGGCAGTGCCATCACAGATATGTACATGCATGGAATCCACTGAGCTCCCCAGTGAGGGAGCCAGCCCCTGACTATAAACTTAAGTGAACTCAAAATGCCTGTGATCCGCCGTGGAGCCGTCGTGCTGCAAAGCGTGCCAGTTTCACCTATGATAAATAGATAAGACTCTCTTGGTATTTGTGGTATTTCCGTGCACTGTGCTGTAATAATAGAAATGACCTTGGATATCACAAAGAATGAGAGCAAGTTAAGTGCAAGTTGCATTGTGGTCTGTCAGGTGAATGGCCAGTTTTTTAAAGTGTCAGATTATACTGTGCTGCTGTATCATAGCGGACAGACTGTCTGCAGCCGTGCTGAGTCAGAATAAAGGTCCATTTAGCTGGTATCCTCTCTGCCACAATGGCTGTTAGCAGATGGAATGAGAAGGAGTGCAAGAAAGGAATGCAAGTGGAGACTAATCCTTTCCTCGGTGTAACCTCCCTGCTTCTAACAGGATGAAGTGTAGGGGCTTTCCGAGCAATAATGAACATTTAGACCATTATGCTGAATAAACACCAGAGGCCCTATCCTGAGATGGTCACATCTAATTATCAGAGGTATTCCAAAAACTGCCCTGTAAAACGTCTGTGAGTGGAGAAAACTGGGTTATACAATTATTTTTTTTTTCCCCCCTTCACATCTTTCCAGCGTGGGAGTCTATTTTCCAGTTCAGGAATCATATCGTCTTGTGTATTATGTCTCCTTGTGTATGTAGGGCAGGACTTACCGGAATGCAGATGTATCCGTACCTATGTATGTGAATTGCTGCAGTCATGATAAGAATCTGCCAGCAGAGGTCACACAGCTACACACAAAAAGTAATCACAGCCCTCGAAGTAATGAACTTTATCAGTGTTCAAAACTTAGGAAAGAAACTAGGTGATTTTTTTTGTCTTCTTTCTTGGCATTAAAAAAAACAAAACAAAACAAAACAAAACAAAAAAAAAAAAAAAAAACAACAACAAAAAAAAAAACATGAAGCGATTGTGTGGGTTGAAAGATAACAATTGTTCCATATTGAGTACAAATATGCATAGCCTTTCCAGGCCTGTCACTTAAATACTATCTTTCATGCCAGTGCTTCTTTAGATTTTTTTCCTGAGATTCCTTTTTCTAAGATGTGCACTTGAAGCCAAAATGACTCACATTGGCGTAAGATATTTTCAGCTTTGTCAAAATGCCTTGTTAGAAGGTATTTTGTTAGCTGACAAAAGCAGCATGCATGTTTCCTCTGAGTAACAAGACACAAACATATTGCAGGCTCTTCTGAAGGTGGTGTTCTTTTCTACTTTTTTTTTTTAAACAAAAACATCTTCAGCAATTTTTCATAAGAATTCATAAATATTATTGTTGTCAGAGATCCATTTCCTCTGATTCAGCGATTTTTGATAGCTCCACTTTCAGATCTTAAGACTAACCAGAATCGAGCTATTCCCGTTGCGTGAGTAATGCAAAAACAAATTTATGTTCAGTTTGTTACCAGTGGCCTGGGTGGGTCATTTCAGACCACGGGGATAGCCAGGCCAGGAGGTGGGTTTCCCCAGGAAGGGGTAATCCTGACCCTTGCTTGGACACTGGGAGCTACCGGGCTCAGCTTTGTGCCCCACAGAAATACCCTTTGGGAGTCAAAGAAAGAAAATTTGCTCACTTTAAAGCTGTTTCAAGGAGGAGTCTCACAATAGGGGTCCCAATAGGAGCCTTATACAATTCGCAGAAGAGGACTAAACTTAGGCTAGCAGTCAGTGTTTGCAGGGTGGAAACACAAAGTCAGCTACTCCACGAGTCATCCCGGTGCATGCCAAGCCAGATCACCCCAAGAGCTGGGAAGTTTGCACCATATTTGCAATGCTGCCTGTGTGGACAAGAGTGGAAGCAGGAGCCGAAGCTGGCTGCTCCTGCAGCAGGCTTTGTCCCTTTCTGGCTGGAGCACCTTGGGCAGCCACCTCTGAGACACTGTGTTACAGGGCAAAAAGCTAGCTGGCCAGCCAGGCTGTGGTTGCAACGTTCCAGCTGGAAAAGGCTGTGGCACTGACTTTTCTAAAGGACATTTTGTTTAGTGTCAGAAATGTGAAATGCCTGCTTATCAGCAAAACAATAAAAGGAGACTGTAAAACTGTGCCTTTCTGTCTAGGGAACCAGGGGAGCAACATGCTGTTTTCTGCAGATTTGAAACACTATTTCAATTAAGTGAAAGTTGTATAACTTGTCCCTTTACTTCCCTCGCTGTCCCTCTTGCACCTCACTTTCATCTTAGGGGCCGTCCCATCCACCAGTGCCCCTTTTCATGCAAGATGCAAATTTTTTACATAACGTGCAAGTCAAAGAGCCGACTGTGCCATCCAGAGGGACCTGGACAGGCTTGGGAGGTGGGCCCATGCAAACCTCATGAAGTTCAGCAGTGCAAGATCCTGCATGGGGGTCATGGCAATCCCAAGCCCAAATAAAAGCTGAGTGATGAATGGATTGAGAGCAGCCCTGAGGAGGACTTGGGGCTTTTTTTACCCAGAGGATGGTTGAGCACTGGAACAGGGTCCCCAGGGAAGTAGTCACAGCACCACGCCTGACAGAGTTCAAGAAGCGTTTGGACAATGCTCTCGGGCACATGGTGTGATACTTGGAGTGTCCTGTGAAGGGCCAGGAGTCAGACTCGATGATCCTGATGGATGTCTTCCAACTCAGCATGTTCTGTGATTCTGTGATTCTATGATTGGGGATGTTGGTTGATAAGGAGCTTGATGTGAGCTGGCAACATACGCTTCCAGCCCTGAAATCCAACCATATTCTGGGCTACATCAAAAGCAGTGTGGGCAGTTGGTCAAGGGAGGTGACTGTGCTCCTCTACTCCGCTCTGATGAGAGCACACTGGGAGTGCTGCATCCAGCTCTGGGGTCCCCAGCACAGGAAGGACATGGACCTGTTGGAAAAAACACAGAGGAGGCCACGAAAATGCTCAGAGGGCTGGGCCACCTCTCCTATGAGGACAGACTGAGAAAGTTCTTCAGCCTGGAGAAGAGTAGGCTTCGGGGAGACCTTAGAACAGCCCTTCAATACCTCAAGGAGGGTGAGAAAGCTGGAGAGGGACTTTTTACAAGAGCATACAGTGATAAAACAAGGGGGAATGGCTGTACACTGAAAGAAGGTGGGTTTAGAACAGGAAGAAGTTCTTTACTGTGAGGGTGGTAAGGCACTGAAATAGATTACCCAGGGAAGCTGTGGATGCCTGGTCTCTTCAAGTGTTCAAGGCCAGGTTGGATGGGGCTTTGAACAACCTGGTCTAGTGGAATGTGTTCCTGCCCATGACAGGGGGCTTGGAACGGAATGATCTTAAAGGTCTCTTCCAGCCCAAACCATTCTAGGATTCCATGAAAATTTGAGCCCATGAAAGTTACCTTATTCTCATCTGTCACTACCCAGCACTATAACGGATTTAATTCTCCTTACAGCTCTAAGAGTCCTTGGGCAGAAGTCTAATTTCTTGCAAATCAATTTTCTTCATTTCTTCCCATCTCCAGTTAGTGAGGTTTAGCAAAAGACAGGGGTGCCTGTCTCGCAATACACTTACGGACTTCTTAAAGTGCTGAGGAGAGGAGTAACAGCAGCCACTTTGCCAGCAACCTCAGCCCTACCTATTTGTAATGTGGCCCAAACAGGTCCTGTCCAATATCACCAATGATAATTTTATTTCCAAAATTCACTCCACAAACAAAATTGTATTTAAACTAGGGAGGAAAGTTACAGCTATATGATCCTTCATCCAGGAAAGCTTCTATCAGAAAGCTCTTCCAGACCATGCATGCCCTGATACCATGTCACAGTGACTAGATACCATCTAAAATACAAAAATCAAACTCTGTTTAGACCTTAAATAGATGAGAAAACCAACTTTGCTCAGTTTACAGTTTCTCCCAGGGTTAAAATTGTTATTGCCAGAAACATAAGTAAGATGATTTGCAGAGATTCAGGTTTCAGAGGGTGAAACCTGTTGTGAAACCTTCCTCCCACTTGCACTTTCCACAACAAAGAAGTGCAAGCAACAGGAAAATATTTCACTGGAAGTAAAGTAATTTTTAAAATGAGGGAAAGATCAGGTGGGAAAAAAGGAAGGTTTAAATAGCCTGGGAATAAAGAATCCATCTAACTTTTAGGTGGGAGTTAACAGGAGCTCCTACTTCTCCCTTACGTCAGCTGTCCATTTCTGCCTTGATATTGTGGGAGAAGGAGTGTCCACTTCCCACTGGAGTGACCCACAGGGGCACTGGAGGCACTTGGCTGTCCCCTGTCCCAGCAAGCTAGAGCAGTTCCTCCTGTTTCCATCTTCTACTCTGCATTTGCAGGAGCAGCAAACAGAATATCAGGAGCAAGGTGAAAGGTTACGCTCTGTGGGTGAAACACGGGCAGGTGACCTGGGCCCTCCCACCCAGGCCTTGTGTAGGTGACAGGGGCACCTGGTACTGCCAAGGGTGTGTCCTGTGAGGTGCCAGCATGGCTCAGGTGGGTGATCATTCCTGCTGCAGAAACTCAGGATCCTGCACACAGAGGTCCCAAAGGAATTCAATCCGTAGCCCTTTGGTGTTACAAGCGATTTGTACTGTGGCTCTTAAGTTGAATTTAAGTTTATAATTTACTCAATTCTCATGTTAGTGTCAACATTAGTAGAAGTTATAAGTCAAAGACCTTACTTCTGGTGCAGAAAGTCTTAGATAGGGAACTACTCCAGAGAAGGAGCTCTCTGTCTTATGCCTGGTCTCTTGAAGACACATCCACCTTCAGCTGTGTCAGACACAAAATGCTGGGTTGATCCCACAGGACTGTGATATATTCCCATAGCTATGCTTGGACTCCTGAATTTGCTTGGAAAAAAAGAAATATATCAGCGTGGCCTTCAGCTCCATTTTGTCACTCAAGTTCAAAATATAAACTGCATGAATTAGGTCTTCTAGAAGTGTGAAAAGATGAGACAATGTTACATGTATAAATAATGGTCCTCTTAAGAACGAGTTATGCAAGTAAGAGTTAAACTATATAAATATTATCATCAATACATACAAGAGATTAGTGCAAGGACAGCAACAGAAGGCTTTAGCAAAGAAAAGGAAAATAGAAAACAGAAAGCATCACTTGTAGAAAACCAGATCTAGTTTAATATACAACCTCTTCTGTGAACACAGCAGCGTATGACAGAACAGTTATTTACAAATAACTGTTAGTGGGAAATGTGCTTTGTCTGGTTTGTTTACCTACTTCTTGGCAAGTCTGGCTTGCAATGAACTCAAACCCAATGCCTCCAATTAGAAAATCTTCTGAAGAAAATCACTAAGAGCAGTTGTTCTAAGTGATACCTTGCTCCTATCAATAGGGCATTTCAGAGTTTCATGTCCTTTAATAATAGTCACTTTCCCACAGACTTGTCAAAAAATCAGTGATGCCATCCCAGTGTCCAGAGCTGCGAATTGAAGCATGGAGGATATTACTTATGCCATCAGACAGCAGATGTGGTTTCTAAATTAGATGAACCTCTTGGTTCACCTGGTGTCTGAATTGCCCTCTGGAGTGTGGAAAAGGCCTAAGGTGCTGACTGTCTTAACTTTAGGCACCATACTCTTCTTAATGGCTAGAGATAGCTGGGATGAATCCAAGTTTGTGACTCATCCAGGGTCCCCTCAGAAATTGCTGAGGGACTGGAGAAATGAGCTGAGTACCTCAAAGCCATGTCCTGTATCCTGCCCACTAAGTTATCCGCCTTTCCAGTACATAGAGGTTTGTCTATCAAAACTGACATTTTTTCTGTTTTGGTTTGTCCATCACTTGGATTTTATGTTGCCTTGCTCAGAAAAGGTGCTTGTGAGGCCTTCCTGCAGTTTGTTCAGAGATGCTTCTTTGAATTAATATAATGATTTTTGATGCCTAGTTTTTCCACCTGTCAAGTGGACTGCTCCACCCTGCTCCACCTTTGAATGAGTCTCCAAAGACTCAGTTCAGTAGATTTCTGAGAGCTGTCTGGCTCTACCCTTTCCTGAGTGCAGAAAAGCCTTGCTGAAATGAAGGTAATTAGAAAAAATGCATTGTTCCAAGAATGGTGTTGAACTTTCTTTACAGCACAGTCCTTTGGCCAAAAACATCCAGCCCCTCTGTGACTGCTTTGCCCCCTCTGTTCTGAGCCTGGAGTTTGATGAGTGGGCTTGCCGGTTCCAGTCTTTTCTTTGTGAGAGAAATGAGTACAGGATAGGAAAAACTATGGGTTTAGATATGGCCTGAGCCATGGGTGTGGGTTTGTTTTTCTCCAGTTACTTGTTCCAGGTACTTGCTTTGTTCCCAAATCCCCTAGCACTACACTTCTGCATGTGACTGCCTGGAAGGTGGACAGGAAAGCGGCCTCATTACATGCCAGTGCTTCTAGCACTAAAGATCTCCTTGTCCATTTAGGCATATGCTTGTCTTTATTTTTTTTTTTTTTTTTTTTTTTGACATTAGCATATTTTGCCTGTAGACAAAGTGTTGATCATCTCTTTCCAGCTGCGGTTCCTAGACTTCATCTGCCCTTGTTTCTCCCAGGAGAAGGCAGCTTTGTGAGGAAACATTGCACTAAACAGGCTCCAGCTGCTTCTCGCTCTCGGTCTCAGTTTAAACAAATTACACCGAAAGCTGACAGAGGAGAGAAACTTTAGATTAACTACAGTTATTTAAAAAAAAAGAAATATAATTCAGAAGCTCTCCTTCTTGTTAAGGAACAATAAGAGGGACACCGTCTTCTTTTACAAGGGACATATACACATTAAAATATCTACTCTATGTCTGAGGCCAAATATGGACCACACAGATCCAGGGTTTGTTATGGCAATTACTCATTGGTGACACTGACAAGGAGATTTGGTGACCTGTCAAGGTCAAGGAAACAGGAATAGCAGCTTGAGGATAGACGATGCCCCAGCACCGAGCTAAGATTACCTTACAGACTCCACCCCCCCGCCTTTGGTTGCAAGGGCGAGCCTGTTCTGAAGTGTGCATGACACCTGCGACATCGGCACTGCCCCAGCACACCACGAAGTGCCTGGGAAATGTGTGGGGATGAGGCACCACAGCAAGGCAAGGGGCTATAAATGTGTCCAGGTTCCCATGAGCAGCTAAAATCTAAGATGCTTGACAGCGCTGTGTGTCGATACTTGACATAAATGACAAACAGCATATAGGAATGAGGCCAACATTTCTGGCTGCTTTCACTAAGTGTCCTTGAGGCATGTCTCTATTAGAAATTTTTCACCAGCCATTTCCATTCTGACTTCTTGTCAGAGCCTGAGCTGGTGCCCCCAGGAACTCCACTGCAGTCTTGGTGCCTGCAGCCAGACCTCTCTCTTCTTACTGTTTCTAGCAGGTTTACTTGCTGTGTTAAAAAAGGGCAATGCAGTTTCCTCAGTTTTCTCTAAGCATTCAGCTGAAATGGAGGAAGCCTCTGTAGGAGAGGTATCCCCTGGGACTTCCGTTCAATGGTGTAGCACAGTGCAGAGCAAATGCCAGCCCGTGCTCTGACAAAGCTTGTGGATAGTGAAGACTTTTCCACCATTGCTACCAGCACTGTATATGCATCGTCCTATGACTAATCCTGTTCCAATTAGCTGAGTTGGTTACCCTGTTACACTTGGCATAACTGTATGTGAGCCTTGAGAATTGCTTCCTAGTGTCAATTTTCCCCAACATTTACCATCTCTTCACAGTTTTTAATAATGTGTTTTCTTATTAAAGACAAACATATTCCACCTTTCCTAACAGGATTATGATGTAAAACCACAGCATTGGCTTCAATTTCAACAGGAACAACCAATCTCTTACAATGGGTCTAGGATGAATCTTTTGAAAATAGGAACTGTATATATCACACAGTATGGGTCAAACCATCAGCTGACAGAACAGCTCAGCTTTCTTCAGATTCTTGCAGATATATTTACTTTTTAAAGTGAAAATCATCTTTCTGAAAAACTACACTGGTTTTGCTCCATCTGAAACAGAGTGAAAGCAATTTCATTTTGGTTTTAGGAGGGCAGAATAGTAAGGAGGGTCCAAACCTGAGTGCAACAAAGTTTAGCATTGTGTTTTCACCACATTTCAGTGATTTGATACCCATATAGCTTTATTCCTAGTTTTTAAAAGGGATTTTAAATCACATTTTTCTCTAGGACAATAAAACTTAATTGGGAAGATATCCAGGCCAGATGCAAAGAAGAGAAAGGCCTCCTATCTCGATAATTTTGATCCTGACACCAAGCCTTTTAACATCTCTTCAGCCACTGGTTACCAGAACTGTCTCTTTTCCCAGAAGAAATGGAGCTGGCAGTAAATTTGAAAATGTGTTATTTTGCACAATGGAAGAGAGAAATAAACCACTTGTTTCCTTTGATGATTCAAAGAGTTTCCCTCTTTGAATTGGGGCCATGTGACACAGCTCAAAGCCTTGTCTGTTTCTTTGCAGCTTGCTTGTTTCCCTGGAAAACTGGAAATCAAAAGCATCAGGGCAAAGTGATCTCAAAACCCACTTATCTTGACAGGAAAATGGTTTAAGATCAGGCAAGAAAGAAATCCTTGCTTCCCTTTTCTTAAGAAATTACGCCATGTTCATTAGCAGATGTGCGTTTCATTTCCATCCACTTACCCTTGTTATAAGAATAGGAAGAAGCAGGCCATCTAAGGGCACCTACCCTTTGCTGCCATTAGTATTCACAAATTTTCCGCTCTTTCATTTAACAGAAGTATCAGTTGTGACACTTGAATGAAGTAGCATCCTGTTTTCCTTTATGTTTTCTTGAGGTTTTGTAAGATATTCCCTACAATGAGAAGGTGAGATTTCCAACACTGGTAAAAAAGAGAGACTTTTACAGGAAACAATCATCTTTGAATCTCTGGGGAAACCTTACCATGTGTTTTCAATATATAAGGGAAGCTTGTAAGAAAGATGGAGAGAGGCTTTTTATGAAGGCCTGTAAGAGACAGGACAAGGGGCAGCAATCATATACTGCAAGGGTAGAATTAGATTGGACATAAAGGAAGAAATTATTTATGATGAGGGTGGTGAGGCATTGAAACAAGTTGCATGGAGAAATGGTGGATGCCCCAGACCTAGAAGTGCCAGGGGAGTTGGAAATGGATGGTCTTAAAGGTCCCTTTCAACCCCAAACATTCTGTGTTTCTCTGTGTTTCTGTCTTCAGCCAAGACCTTGCTTGCTGTGCCCGTGCCACCATTGCCATGCGTGCTGTACTGAACACAAATGGGTGAAAGCTCAGTTGCAGTAAAGAGGCTGGTTCTTGGACCTGGTGCTGTGAGAAATGCTGGGAAATCAGCAAGCCAATCACTGCCCACCTCCAAAGCTGCAGCCAGAAGGGCAGGGAGCTTGGCCCTGTGGCAGGCTGCAGTGGGAGACCTTCCCAACAGAGACCAGTTCGCAGGGTCCCTGGAGCTGGAGCTCTGTCTCCTCATCTTCCTCCTGAGGAACACTTACAGCAGGTGAACTGCTGCCTTGAGATAGCAAACCTGCCAGGCATTTCCCTGTAGCAAAGTACACTGAAGAAAAAGGAGGCAGTGATTAGTGCATGCAATAGAAACTGCTCTGCCAAAGCCTTTTTTTTTTTTTCCATTTTTCAGTTCTTCGGTCTTATCAGCAAGGGCATGGTTTTCTCAAAGGTTATTTGACAGCCCAGAGTCACGAAGCAAATGCATTGGCCCATGGCATGAGAAATGCAGCTAAGCAATGAAGGAATTACAAAATTCTGCATCCTCTGTGCAATGTAACGTTAACATTTGAGTTAGTCCCAGAGCAACACAAACCATAACAGTGGTATGAAAGACAAAAAATTAGGGAGTCAAGCCCTAGAACAGGGCACAAGGAGGAAACACACATTCATGGAGGGCCACTCATGAGAGAGAGTTCCAAGAGAGGATCCATATAGCTGCTGGAATTGCAAGGTCACTGCTGTGGTGCTCATGTGAACAGGTAACCTGTGCTCAGTGGTGTTAACTGCATGACCAGCTCCCCTGACTTTGAGAATGTCTTTAAGAACATACTTGAGTGTCTGCAGCACCAGGGTCAGATGTGTGTCCTTTTGTGGGGTGCCAGTACATGACAAAGTGCAAGTGACAGAAGGATTTCAAACATCTCTTGAGGTATTGTATTCTTGGGAATACTGAGAAAGGAAATTCATGTTTCTGAGCTCACAGGTGCATTTGGTCACCCTGCTGAGGCCACTTCCCTTGTGAAGTTGTGTGCCTGTCATATAAAATCCAAAACTCAGGAGCTTCATTGTGCAGGGACATTTCTCCTTTTTTATGAGATTTGATCTTAGTCTAACAGGCTTCAGGAAATATTTTTTCTTCTCTCCACTCAGATCTATCAGAGGTATGATTCTCTCACCACAAGGGTTTAGTGATGTTTTTTGCATGTCTGAGGATGTTAGAAATATTAGTCAGGATGCTGTCCTGGATCTTAAAAGTGGCCATTGACATATCTTAGAAAGTTTCTCCCTAGTCAGGGAGACCAAATATGGGAAAATAACAACTTAGAGGCACAAATATATCCAGGGCTTTTCTCCAGTTCCTATTATGGAGAGGTACTTCATTATAATAACGACCTTCAGTGATGCAATAAACTTCATGACACATACCCTGTGGCATAAAACAAACAAAACCACCTCTGCCTTTGTAGACCCAGCAATTATTTTCTAAGTTCCTACTTGGGAGGGGCCAGCAACAGGTTTATAGTGGAAAAAGAGGTTGCAAAATAAAAGAGAAGAACAATCTGGAAAGGAGAAAATGAGAAGGTGGTAGGAAGTTTAGACATGTTAAACTGCTTTCTGAAGGCCCTAGTTCGCTGGGTTCTGGAGGGGTAATCTGAATGGAAGGAGAGGAGCCCAGGTGGTTCAGTGCAGGGAATCAATACCACAACTTGGTATCAAGTTCCCAAAGGAAGTGACTTCAGAAGAGAAAAGAGAAATAGATTTTCTCTGAGTAGTGCTAACATCCTGGTCTGTTCTGACCCGGAGAGGCTGCTTAGCTATTCAACACTAAAAAGCTGTGATGCTGTGGATGACCACAAGAAGTAATTTCTGAAATCTGCTTTCGTTGAATGGTTAAAATCGGGGCTGAGACTTTCACCAAAAAAATGCCTGAAAGAAGTTGCTGGTAAACTGAGCACATCTTGCTTGGATTATGGACATACTCCGATTAAACTGTCCCACAGGATTCTTTTTGCTGTGGGCTGAATTTCCCCTCCCAGAACATCTGCCCACAGCTTTCTCTCGCTGAGGGATTCCAGGCTCGCCTTTATTGTCCAAACTAAACAACTCCTTTTGATAAATAGAGGAACGGGGAAGTGGGAATGCTGAGGCTCTTAGCTTTAGTGGTAGGCGTCCGTACTACCTTGTTATTGTGGCAGAAGAGAGCCTCTGCAGCCTCATGACAGCCCGGGTGCCTCTAGGTGGTGCCTGGATCTGCCGCCTGCTGCCAGGAGCCGGGAGCCGCAGCCTCGGGCTGGGCGCTGCTCAGCGGGAGATGCCACCAGCCACATCACACACACATCAGTGCCCTCCCGGAGCCGCAAAGGCAGCAAAGCAGGCCCCTCAAACACAAGTATCGGGCAGGGGAGACACAGCTAGAACTGGAAGGGTCCCTCCACATCGATAGGCATGTCTGCAGTTCATCCAGACCTCACACACAGGCTTCATCCAGACCTGACTGAGACACCTTCTCTCAAAACTGCATCCCAAAGAAAACCATGAGTTGATTTGCTTTGAGGATGATGAAAAGCCTTGTCTTCCCGAGAATTTGTGTCTGTAAGGAAATATAACCAAATCTATACCCTTCAGACAGAGGTGTTAGAAGAGAAAAATGAAGTGGGCAGGCTCGTGGGTCATCAGCAGGAGGAGGTGCCTATTTCTTTTCTGTTCTGCAGCCTATTGTGCTAACCTGAGAAGTGAGAAAAGTCTGGTGTGTGTGGCAGGAACAACTATTAGAGACGTCTGTGGAACAAAGGATGCCATGGAGGGTACAGAGCTGTCTCCTATCCTTGACTGTGAGGACATTATTAAGGGCAATATTGTGTGAGGGCAGTGTTAAGAACTGGAATTGAAAAGCTACACTGACTTTGTTAGGTGTGGAGTTCTTGGCAGTTCTCTTTACATCTTTGAGGTGAGGTACATCCACCAAGGAGGTTCACAGCCTTGGGGTGGTCACACAACTCTTCAAAATGCACTATACTGCTAGGAAGCAGAACAAATTCTTAATTGGGAAGACAGGAGCTGCCTTGGAAGGGTTGTTATTTTCTTCCCTGATATATCATCCTTTTGAATGGAGTGTCAGTGCCTGCATTTACTATAGGGACAAAGAATTCAGCCTTGGGCTTCCTACTTGCCCCTACAGGTTTCCATTTGCTTGCATGTAAGAAGTGAGCAAACCTGGGACAAAGGATGAGGTGGTGTCACAAATGGATGGACATCTGAGAAGGGTCATCTCACGAGTTCAGCCAGAAGCAGGACATGCCTAGCAGGAGGAGGGGGTAACATCTTTGACATGCACTGCTCTCCTGAGAGGCCTGAAGGATTAGCCCCTGGATTTGTTTTTCAGATGATCCCATACTAACAGCTTTGGGTGGATTTGGTCTGGCTTCTCCATACTGAGTCCTTTGACCTTTTAATCCTCCTGAAATAACCTATTCCTTTCCCTGCCCCTTTCAACTCCCAACCCCACCAGGTTTCCTTTTGTTGTTTTTCTCCTTGGACATGTTTTAGGAGCTTGTTGCAGTTTTCCTAGTGGGCTGGGTAATTAGCTGGCAGCTCTGGCTCCTTCCTCCCACTAGATTGTACCTGTGGCTGTGCTTATTCAAGGGTGCTCCTGGACAAGGGTGTTAGATTTCCAATTTGAATTTTTTTCAGAGCTAAACCCAAAGGCTGGCTTTTATGATAAATAAAAAGGAACATCTCTGGCTTATTTTCCCTTATTTTAACCTCTTCATCCCTCACTGCAACTGGCAGGCCCAAAGGGTTATGCTGTTCTAAAAGAAGAAGAAAATAAGCCTGTGGAAAAGAAAAGAAAATTACAGCTGGTAAGTGAGGCCAGATATAGCCGTGGTGTGGATGAGAAAGGGAGGAAAAGAAGAAATCTGGAGAGAGCTCTGGGAAGAGAGGGCTGCAGTGCTGGTCACATAGCCAAGGTGAAATATTTTAAGGACCTGGAATGTGGGGGAGGTGCAGAACCTCCTAAAGCCACTGCACACATGGTCACTAAAAGCTGTTTGGGAATGTTTTTTACAGGCCCTGATTCAGCTCACATTGTTTTGAGGCTCTGAAAGAAGCAACCTAACTAATGGCTCCTCCAAAGGGAGGTTCAGTCAGCTTTAGCCAGAGCATGGGTGCATGCTGTGTTTTGTCCCTAAGATGGATAAGACACTGTCTCCAGCCATGTCCTGCTGTCTCCTTGACTTCCTCTGCCATCAGTGGCTGAAATAAGAGGATCATAAGTGGCTCTTTAAAAGCATTTCACACTGGTGGAGGAGAGGAATAATTAGTCCATAGTTATTCCTCTGGGCTTAGGTCTTTAGATAGACAGGTCAATACACTTCCTTCTGCTGTTCATCTTAAAACTCATGTATAGAGGAAATGCAGGGACTGCTCAGAAAATTGTGTGGTGCCCTTGCAAGGCTTATGGGTATCTGAGGTCCTTGGTAATTAACATTGTCTTTAAAATTATGTACATACTCAAGATTTATTCTCAAGAGAGATGGCTGAAGCATGTTGGGATTGGAAAAGTCCTTTTCTCTCATCACTCATGGTTGCCATGTCCAAAAGGAGTGAGTTCATGATAGGCTGACTACTGGGTGGCAAAATATACAGGTGTTTCCTTGCTCTGGACAAGAAAAGGCAAAATTCTGGGGACCCTTAGCTTTCTCCCCTTCTCTTCCAGGGAGACTTTGTTGAAGAGGGAATGCACACAAAGGAAGTTGGAAATCTGAGGACAGCAGTTGCTGTCGGTGTCTGATGCTGCAAGAGCCGAATGCAGAGGAGGAGGACAGCAATGCCTGATCCAATCCCACACAGAGACCTTCACCCAAGAGGAGGAACAGAATTATCTCAGTTGCTTATCCCACACCCCTGCACAAGGACACCACTGCCAGACTTGAAAAGGCACGGATATTTCCCCACAGAGCCCAGCAAGTTTTTTCACTTTCCTTCTACAGATAAAACTGTGCCAGGGTCACAGTTTCTGAACAGTTTGCACTCACTTTCCATGTAAGCAAAGAAAGTAACTAGTTCTCTCACTCCTTTGCACACCTGTGAAGGATGATGGCATAGACCTATAGACATTGTACTGCAGGCCTGCTGTAGAGATCAAGGCTTTGGGCTTAATCACATGTGATACACAGGGAAATAAATTCCATCTGAATGTACAAGATAAAGGATGCAGCCTTTTCACACCTGTCGTGATGTCCAGTGACCTATTTAATTGAAAAACAAATTGAAGTACAACTTGGAAAAATCTTCACAAAAAGGTCCAATGACAGGATGCTTTTTGCTTTTTTCTAGGCAGTAACATAAATAGTCTGATTCGTAAGGGGCATCTGTGTATGGAAAAAAGCAGAAACTTCTACAGCCTCTGCACCATATATTGTTAAATTAAGCATGGTAAATATAACCCTGCAAACTGTTTGTATTAAGAAAACCCCAACCAATCCAAACCACTGAAATCGTGGCAAGTCTTTGAAGTCAAAGCTCAAGAACAGCTGAGCTGCCACAACGGTCTTCAGTGGGATCCTGAAGAATTTGTGCCAACCAGCAGTTGGAAGACCAAAAAAATATATAAGATTTTGGGTCAATTCCTTCTCCTAGGAGTTGTCTCACCTTGCTCACCCTCCTCTGAGGCCCAGATGCTACTCTGCATCCCCTTCAAATCACCTGTGCATCCACCCAAATCCCTGGTGCACTCTGGATGCCTTTTTATGGGAAGGATATCATGCTGCCACAATCCCTTTCCACATTCATGGGCAGCTGTGCTGTGTCAGACCAAAACCTTCAACATCAGTCCAAGGCAGATTCCTAGGAAGGAGTAGGAGAATGGAGAAGAAAATAACGTGAGACACCTGCATGGGTCACAGAGGACTTCCTGAGCCAGGGGTGCTGCTTTTGAATGTAGTAGCTCTCCATGGGTTCCTATTCCATTGAGCTACCTAGTATTCAGAAAACTGATGAGCTTTATGGTTCACAGCCAATTGCTGTGGCTCACTTGTATTTGGTGTGAAGAAAATACATCCTTTAGTTCATTTTCATTTTGCTTCATGATCCTTAGTTCCTGTCATGGAGGAGCCTTACATCCCTCCCTCCTGACATGCAAGGTTTCACAGATTCCTGTCATCACCCTGCAGTCATTCCTGCTGTACTAGGACTGGTTTCCCATTCTCCTGTGCTGGTGTAAGTCAGAAGTAGCACAGTGAAGTCTGCAGAGGCTGTACAGGAAGCACAGAAGAGAATATGTGTGTGTGGTTTCTTAATGAAGACTGGTGTACCCCTGCAATTTGGCCCTAAATCTAACACAAGTGATTTTCCTATGTTACATCTGAAGGTATTTGGTGCCTTTAGTAACAGAGCAGTGAACCAATGATCTTTCTCCTCCTCTCCAGAGGGAAAAGAAAACAGGGACTTGAATGCTAAATGCAGTTTTCATCTTCATCAAATATTGTTTCTGGTTTGGACATTTTCTAAGTTTTGGTTTTAGAAGTGTTCAAATTTATATCCCAAAAGTCCATGCTCACCCAGAAATTCAATGAATTCAGGGGGAATAACTGATCTCTGAACAGCTGTTCGTTTGGTTTTGAGTGTTTCAGAGTATCTTATTAAAATAATAAATTTCCATAGGAACTACCACTGCAGCATTCTTTATTTTTTTTTTTCCCCAAGAGGAAAGTTATGCAAGGCCCTGGATGATATCAGCACATCTGGACAGCTCAGAGACTGTGGGGTTTAGCGGAAAGAGGAGATAAACAATAAACAGCAAAGAAACTCACCGTTTTCTCAGCTTGGGGCAAGTGGTGGGATCCTGGAGAGAGAACTATAAACTCTGCCAGCCCCAGGAGGGCCCTGCCTGGCTGTTTGCTCTCCAAAAGGGCACTGTGCTTGGCAGCCATCACAGACAGCAAACAGCTGCTGATTGCCCCAGTGGGAAGTGCAAGGCCAAGCAAATTCGTTCACAATTCCAGCACGAAACGCTCACTCCATAGCTACGGTTTGTATTTTTGCTCTCGGGGATCTGGGAAGGGAGGATTTATTCCCCCTCTTGCCTGAGTAAGAAATATTGCACAACAGGCAGGTGCTGGATGCCTTGGAGCAACTTCAGCTCAGTCCTGCTGATAGGAAAACCACGGGATGTGCATGCAGGTGGAGGGGAGCCTGCAGTGGCTCTTGCACCTTACAGCTACCACTGTGCAATTACATCCTTTCAGTGCCTCCAGGTGCAAGCCAGGCCAGAAGCTACTTGCATTTTAGCTTGGGCACTCACAGCTCATAACCACAACTCCCACATCGGGTTCACAAGCCTCCAGGATGTGACTGATGGTGCAGGGGGGCCCCTCTGGCCTGCTGGTAAAAACAGATCTGCTCATTCAAGATAAAGTGTTGCACAGTTTTAAAAAAAATTGCTTTCATTTAAGCTTCTACACACATATTCACACTATAACTGTTTTTCAATAGAGTAGCCTCTTAAAAACATAATTAGAGGTCAAATATTAATGGGCAGTCCATGTCTTCAGAGGCAATTAAAAGCATTGATACAGAACTGCCTCTGTCCAGAAAGTTTCTGTGCTTGGCTAAACTTTCAGGGGCTGGTCATTACTCTCAGGAGTAGAGTTGCTTAAATCACGTTGATTCATAATCCTCAGTAAAAGAAAAATCAATACTGGAGTGCTTTGCTTGTGTAACAACTTGTATTAGTGAGCCTGGAGTGCCTCTTCAATGAGATAATACCAGGCAGTCAAAGTATGTAGAGAGAGCCTCCTGAATTCATTATGTATCGATTTTTATCCTTTTAATATTCTTGCTTACAAAGGAGATCCTGCATAACACACTGGCCTTTTTTGCTGGCAGTTCACCTCTTCCTTGGTCTTTGGGCTTGGTCCTTGGTGCTCTCCCAGAGTGGGCTGGTGGTGGGAATTACAGCAGGAACAGGCTGTTGATGAGCTCTGCATCAACTGAGCCGTATAAACTCAAAATTAAGGTACCCACAGGTAGAGAGAGGAAGAGAGCAGAAGGAAATGGCTGATAGCCCTTGCAATGACAAAAATAAGAATTTGTTAACAGTCTTTGTGGCTTCAGGTGGCTTGGCCTGAGTGAATGGGAGCTGGCTTCTCCCATGCCTGTGGACATGCCTATTACAACCCCTCTGTGTTTTTCCAGATGGCTTTCCAGCGATAAAGTGATTTGACAGGATTTGGTAAAATAAATAATTTCATTTACTACCTTGTGAGACGTAAAAATTTTAGGGCTGACTGATGCTAAATCATGGTGTCTCTTCAAAGGGTTAACCACATAACCTGGGCTGTGACAGCACGTGTTAGGTCTCCTCAGTCTGGACTGACTCTGTAAAAGGCTTTTAGCAGAGCACAAGTTTGGGGGGATTTTGCCTTTTCTCAGCAGAATAACCTGTACCTACAGGTTGAGCCCATGCTCTACAGCTGTGTCTACCCAGGTGATTTTTCCAGCATAGCTGCATCATTCACCAGCTACCTCTCCTTGCAAACGCTATCCTTCACAAATCCATAAGGAAAAATACACATATAGACCTGACCTCATGTTCTGCTTTTCCTAGCCCACTGTAACTCTACTCTGCCTCAGCCAATGAACTAACCAGGGCTTAGGAAGCTTATTCTTCTCAATTTTTTTTTTTTTGACAAATTGAATGCATGCTGAAAATTAGCAGCTGATGTACACATGGCTTGCATGTGTACTATATGACTATGTCTTAGTTTGCTTATTTATAGATGATTAAATCCAGAAATAGATTAAAGCATTTGTATGCCAGAAAATATTTTTTGGATGGGGCTAATAAGCATCTTTTCATATGTTATTTTAATAGAAGTAAATATCTAGAGATACGCAGAAACCAAGGGTTCCAGTGGGAAATATTTCAATAACAGATGCTGAACCCTGCTAAAGCAGGTTTTATGCCTAAAATAATAATAAAAATTATTTTAAGCAAAGGTCCTGATATACTGATGAAACCATTATTCTTCTCTGAGACTTCTAGATGTGTTAGTCCCACTTGAACTGCAAATGTATGTGTTTATTTGGTAAATAATTTGTTGAATTTTCTTCTGTTCTCCCGACCACCCCCCTTTACCTCCAGCCAAATCCTCCCTCTCCTTGACCTGGGCTATCATCCTGTGGCTCTGTGTTTGCTGCACAGAAACCCCCTTGCTCTGAGCTCTCAGTGTGGCTGAGAGTGCTACCAAAGGCTCTGCTTCTCCTCACGAGGTGAACTGCCACAGAGACGTGCATCCATCAGTGTGCTGTCATAAGCAATGGTGTTAGATAAAGTGTCCAGCTGGAAGGGGAGGAATGCTGCTTTTCCCATCAGAAAATGCCTACCCGCTCCGGGGGCTAAATTGTGTCTAAGGCCCATTTGTGCTGATGTTTTCTATCATAGCAGTGCTCTCACAGGATGCAGATGCAGGAAGAACCTTGAGGCTTGGGGCTGTCCTGCACTCACAGGCAATTCTCAGAAAAGACCTCAAACCTGGGAAATTATACAAGTGCTCCTCAAAATGTAGCATTTGATCCGGATCACTCCTTTGCACAGGAAGAAATGTTCTGCTCTGCAGTTTTCTTTAAGTGAAAGTTGTTACTCATGCAGATGTCTCCTTTCCTCAGTCAATTTAATGCAGCAAAGCGATGACAATTTATGCAAGAAGTTTTCCTGGCACATGGAATTTTTTCTGAGTAAGATATAGAGATGCATCACTTTGGGGCTCTGACCTTTCAAAACTGCTCATGTACTCCATTCTTAATGAGCAGGCTAGGGAGTGCTTCCCCCCCCTCTGCCTTAATACAAGGAAAATGTTTAAAACAGCCTTTTTGTTCTCAGCAATCCATTAAGAAGCATATTTGCAAATTCATGCCCATGTTAGATTATTTATATCATTACAATTGGTCTCCCCATGGAATTTCTTAACATGTTGTTGCCTATTTTCATCCTCCACATGAAAATGAATCTACCGGGTATCACAGCGCTCAGTTATTATGAAAGTTTTTGATGAAAGACTTGAATTGCATCTGAGAAATACGAATTACAGGGTCTAATGTACCCCCAGAGATTTAATTTAATACACAAAAGGAGCTGATCACTCCCTACTGAGGTCATTACACAGAAATATATTTTCTAGCGAACAGAGTAATTGGGACCAGTGGAGATTGTTTCCCCTACCCTTCTCAAGAAAAAAAAGGATGGGTCAATTTTGCCTGCCTCTGAAGGTTCATAAGTTTTGTGAGTGATCATGCCTGAGACAAATTTTGTTTTTGTTTCTACAAGGAACAAAGAACTTGTGAGAGCCCCTATTCACACACAGGTATTGCTTGACATGGTGGCCTCTCCTTTCACCACTACAACATGGCACTTCAGGAAACCCCTGAGATCCAAGTCCCCAGAAACCTGGGTACCCAAACCTGAGTGCCAACTCCACCTCCTTTCACCATGAAACCCTTTGGGATGCAAAAAGCCCTCTGAAAATGTAGTGGGACAGTGAGAAGGAGGGTGCTCTCCCTGGAGGTTGCCCATGTCCTGGGTGCCTGAAGGAGTTCATGGCCAGGGTAGCTGGCTGCCACTGGACAATATCGTGGAGGCAATCCCACCATCTGCTGTCCCCTTGTGACTGTAGATATCTGAACTTAAGGGCTGGGCAGTGTAAGGCAGATCCAGTAAAGTCCCCACATACCCATTTAATTCCAGGATAAACAAACGTGCTGAGGTCACTCCCAAGTTATGGCAGCGTGGGAGCCAGAGGGATGTCAGCAGGGTCAGGCTGTGGGGTCAGGGAAGATGATCCCACCACAGTCCCTGGTACAGTCCCATTAAGCTCAGCAGCTTCTGGGCAGTTAAAATTTAAACCCTTGCATAAGTGGTTTGCTGAACTGGTGCCAGAAAGATCAGTGTCTTGCAGGACTGAGACCCATTAATTCTCACTCTCTGAGAAGTAGCAGGGGGAATGGATGAGCCAGAAAACTAAACAGCTTTGGACTGTTTGATCCAAATAGAAGGGCAAATTCCAAAGTCGAGGAAACCTCACAGGCTTTGTAAAAAATGACAAAGGAACTTCAGGGTTTTATGCCACAACCATGCTTGGGGCTGTGGCAACCATAACTTTGCGTGGATGCAGGATATTTTTGCACAGCAAAACAAGCCAAGACATTATTCATCATGCTGATTTGAAGGCACAAATTATGTATATCACAAGTGTGAAATTCAGCCTCTTATTTCTAACTTGAGAAAAACTTTCCTAAGAGTTTTTTTTGATTCTCCTACTGAAGAACAAAGCATTCAGGAGAACAGGCAGCCAGGAGACACACTCATTCCCTGAGTGCCACTAAACTTCTCTAACAGATACAGATGATAACAAGTATACTAAAAACAAGAATAAAAATATGACTCAAACAGCAGTAATACACTTCCAAAACAAGGCTCTCAACCACACAGGTTTCTCCCGGTGGGGAGAGGCTGTGAGAACAAACAGGCGACACTTTTTTAGTCACGTCACTTAACTGCACGCCTGGAAAGCACTCGGAGCTGCTGGTGGTGGGGATGAGGCTGCAGGACCATCTGTAGAGCATAAACACTGTGCTTCAGGAAAGGCTTTCACAACGGTGTAGATGGGACCATTATTTTTCCCCAGGGTTTTAGGCACTGAATTCTTTCAGGAGCCATTTAATTATTTCCTTTTATTTCTGCTCAATCTGTATAGGAAAGCTTAGTAAAAGGACTGTTCGTTTTGACAAGATTCCTCAGGGAAACCTCAAGACAAAATAGCAGTAATTTCTTCCACATATAACTCACCAAGAAAAATAGCAGTGGAAATAAAGGGGTAATAACAGAAAGGGGACGACTATCTTTTAAAAGCAATTGCTTAATACCAATGCACAGTGAATATATTTAATGTCATAAATATTGGTTTACTTGGGGAAGATGTGAGGAAATGTCAGGAGCAAAGAGACTCTTTGAGCTAAAATGAAATTAAAATTGGCAAGTTAAGAGGAGTGGGGAGGGATGGGGGAAGAGAATCCCACTGGTGGGAGTCCCATAGTCCTGATGAAGACTTGATAGCTGTATCCCAGCTGTGTGTTTCCTGCTGGTTGGGCTGCCAAAGCACCTGCTGACCTGGTGGCCTTACTGGCTTTCTTTCTCCTTGGAGGGAGACAGCTGAGGCAAAGACCTATAGATAAATGCACACATCTGTCCCTGGTGGGAAATTGTTTTGCAGAGAGGAGACAAGTTATACAAAGTCCTGCTCACCTGAACACGTGAGGGCTTTATTTCCTCTGCTCTGAAATGTCCAGTATTGCTGACCCCCAGGCTCTTGACCCAAGCAGCCTTACCTTTCTTCCCATCCTTTGGCCACACTTCTGACTGATGACACCTTCTTTCTTCCAAGCACAAGGACACAGGCATTTCAGGGCTCTGCCTGCCCATGGCAGCCCCTTCCTTGCAGGACTGTCTCCATGCCCCAGCTGAGAGCTCAGTGTTGCTTCCTGGGGAACTTGACCAGGGCTCCTGCTAAGCCTAGGAGATGCTACCTTCCACTGGGGAAGCTTTTATCAGTATCTCTTTCCTCCATCCAGCTTTTATCAGTATCTTTTCTAACAATAGATCTTTCCTCATGCCTCCACAACCAAGATGTGATCTAGGTTCTTAAACTGATTAAGAGACCACAGTGCACAGGACTGAAAAACAACACAATATTTTCTCGCCTGTTCTTGTTCTGAACATTCTGGGCCTGAAACTTCAAACAGTAGCTCAACTTTGCTGAATTTTAGTTTAGCAGCAATGAGTTGCCCCCTTGGGCTTGATATACACCTGACTTTGTGGTTTGTGATTGATGTGGTAACCATTCCCCCAGTCGATGACACTGCTTGCAGTGGGTCAAGCACATAAATCATGACAGGTTCCAGGCTTGGACTTTAGGATAGGAACTCTCCCCTAGAAAATGTGTTGAAAATACTCAGTAGGGTCCAGCTCTCCACTGAGGACATTGGTGGCACTGAGTGCCTGGAGAGCCATATGTCCAGCACATATTCCTGCAGGTTGATTAGTCCTTCCCCCACATCAGGCAACCAGCCAGACACTGGGATCTTAAAAGCAAACTCCATTCCCATAAATTCATAGGCCTATAAATTTTACAGCCATGGGGTGCATTAGGACTCTCTGCTCTATCTTTTGTTTAATTGGAGCCAAAGAGGCTCATTCAATAAATTCTGTGTCAAGCTCAGAAGTTGTGATTGAGCCATGGAGAAAGTTATCCAAATATTGACATAAGAATAAAAGGAATGGGGAACATCCCATATTAAACTCTTCTCATATTGGCTATGTATCCTCATTTGCCTTCTTTCTTTGTAACAACACATGTCTCACTTCAGCTTCTACTTCAGGTCTTTTCTGCTTCTTTATTCTTTGCCAGATTGAACAATTTTTTCCTCCAAATCCTCCCTCAAAAAAACCCAAAAAACAAAAAAACCCCCCACAAACAAACAAAACAAAAACATAAACATAAACAAAAACAAAAACGCCCCACTCTTATTTGAGATTTAATAGCTTGGTTTTCCAAGCTACCATCACTTACGTTTCTCTCTACTATTTCATGAGCAGGCTACTATTTTCTTGCTAAAAGCTGATTTATTTTCTATTACCTACCATTTTATTTTAGTGGTAAAAACCCTGAAGAGCTTAAAAAGAGCCTCTTGAAGGAGAGACAGCAGCCATTTAGACTGTATGGGAATTTTTGTGATGGTTGTTCCTACAGATGACCCTGGCACAACTGATAGACACATAGATGTTTACCTCAGCTGAGGCTCTGGTACTAGGCCATCAAGGCCATATTTTTGACACAATAATAGTGCCTTTGAAGAAGTAAACTAAAAGTTGGAATTATTTGGAATGACCTAGAGCAAATGCTGATCCCAAAGTGGATCACTGGACTACTGGGGCTGTGTTTGGGCATTCAGGCATTAGGTCTTTCTTATTTGATATTAATTCTCTTCATAGGATTGTTCTCTCTATTTTTTTTCACAAGGCAGAACTCTTGGGAAAGGAGAAAAGGGAAGCAATTATGAGAGAAACATACATTATACAGAAAGAAAACCTGGGGCACGATTGCTTTTACAGCAGGTAGCTGCAGGATCCCATACATAACCAACAGGAATACAAAGCTCCCTTCCTTGTGGTGCAGCAGATGTGGTTAGCAAAGACCTCGAGGAAGACTCAGGAATTTGATGGGTGTCAGACAGACCTGGAGATGTTCTTTTACAGTTGTTGTGGCCATATCCCTCAGGCTCACGCTGGGTCAAGAATGCACAAAGTTCTGCTGGACAGGAGAGAGAAAAACAGGTGGAAAGAGAGATACCAGAGCTTGACTTCCCCACCTTATACAAACACTCCGTGAGAAAGACCCACTCCAAAATATAGGAAAATTGATGGGAAAGGGGAACAATGACGTAGGAAATAGTACTCTCTTAGCTGGAGAGAGTTCTTGACAAAGAAAATTCAAATCAGGTTACTGCCATGTCCCAAAACAGCTGCAATCCTGGGCCTGCCCACCATTGCTTTTCTCAAAATCTCCCCCCATGCACAGACAACTTAGCTCTCTGTGAATCCAAACTGAACCGGGTTGACAACTCCACTTCTAGTGGTGAAATCACTGCCACAAGAATTAGAGATCTGACTTGATGTTTACCACAAATAGATATTAAATATGAAACTGAGTGTAAGTCAGGCAGCTAAAGTCAGGCTGAGCACAAGGATAAATCTTGCTACACATTGTGGCAGAAAAACCTGCTCACGTGAGCCTCCGTGCTGCTCCTTCCTCCGAGAGACCACTGTGCTAATGAAAAATTCATCCACCCAGAGCCAGCAGCTTTCTTGCTGCCCTCTCTCCCTTCCATAGTCTGCCTCTCTGCTTAAGAGCTCCTCTCTCAACCCACATAAATTTCTGGATGCTAAGGCCAATTTACATTCCATTTCCAATCTTTAAGTGTTTTCACACTGATGGGCATCTGCTTCAGGCTTCTTGCCTTACCCAGGCCCTCAAGGCATCGGCCTCGGGGCAGTTCCTCACCATGCTGTTCACATCTTCTATGAGACCAGGTGACAATGGTGTTCTCTTTCCTTTATTCTTTACCCTCCCCCTTCCCTTTCATCTTTCCTGACACAGCTGACTCCATATGGTGCTTCTCAGACTGGAAATCTGGTCTCTTCAGTGTCTGGATTATCCCTGAAACGACTGGAGAAGAGGAGGCTCTACAGACTCCTTTTGGCTTTCATAAAACAAAAGGACATCTTTCTCCTTTTCCTGCTGCCGATTTTTAAAATAGAGCTATTAGTTTTCTGTATCGTTATCCTTCCTGACTTAATGAGCCATTCTCCTCAAACACTCCACATCAACATGTTTATATATTTGCTTCTCTGCCTGGCTGTGTTCTTTAACAGCGTGCCTTTGGTTCAGGTGCTCCCAGCAGAGGCTGCTCTGGCAGGCTGCAGGAAGCCCTCCATTCACTGCAGCTGTGTCCCCAAATTATGCTCTGTGACTGACTGCTCTTGGGGCAATTGCTCAACAGTAATAAGAAGGAACTTGGATAAATTGGATGCTTTTCTACAGAACCCATTCATACTGTGTCTTGGAGAGACTGGAATCAGTCTCATTCTTAGCAGTTTTTTTTTTTTTTTTTTTTCTAG
>VZTR01028075.1:248031-265798 GCA_013400775.1 Chaetops frenatus
TTTAGGATTTTTTTTTTTTTTTTTCTGAAGTATTAGCTGAGGATCCTAGCAGGAGGATGATTTAAGAGTAGAGTCTAGATTAAGATATCCTGCTGATCTAGAATGTGGCTAGGGAGGCTGATGTAGGGGGTACCAATAGGTTTGGGGAATAACCCTAAAAGTAAAACCATTTTAATTTTAAAAAATATTGGCCAACCAACGCCATCCTTGCCAGAAAAGGGACGTCTGAGCTGGTTTATTGACTCTGGTGAAGCCTGTTTCCCATGTCAGGCTCATTTCTTTGACAGCTGTTAGAAGATCTACACCTGCAAGGCTTTTCTTCTCTCTTTTGCCCTTGTGCTGGATACACTTGAGTTTTGACTGAGGTAGCAGCCACAAGAAAGCAGGCAGTGAGAGTAAGCCTATCTACCATACCTACATTGTTGAAAGCTTCCTGTGAAATTGGATTAGCACTTCAATGTTGTGTGACAGAGCTTTATGTTCTAGGTTTCGTAAATGGTCCCAAGGAAAAAAGAAAAAAAAATCACTCCTCAAACTCTGTGTCATTTGGGGACAATTATAGTATTGCCAGATTAATTACAGTGTTTCTACAATGCTCTCCTCTGATTCTACTATTAGAACACAGCAGAAATCAGAGTCTGTTTTGACCTTTATTCAGAGCCTCCTGTTAAAGTGACTTTCACAACAGAACTCAATTTGTCACATTTTATTTGTACTTTAATTTTATTATTAACAGATTAATGAAGCTGGTAATGGGTTTCCCGATGCTCCCTTTGGAAATGTGAACTATGTCCCTTCCTTACATCAATCTGTTGTCAGCAGATGAAGTGCCTGTGCAAAATGCTATTAACTGCTACCAGAAGCAATTAGTCAAAATAGCAAGTCAGCTTCAAAAGGAGAGACTCCAGATTCCCTCAGTGTGTTAGGAAAAGCGCATTAGTAGGATTTAGTCTCTCCAGCAGCCACAAGCTTTAGGCCCTGCAGTAGGTGTCTAGGTTAATGACACATAGAAATGAGAATGTATCAGACTTGAATTTGCTCGAAGGAGCAATGCCAGATTTAAAAAAAAAAAAAAAAAAAAAATCACTCTGGTGTCATTAACAGCAATCCTCAATGCAGCAGAAATGCCCACGCTCTGTTGTAAGGTACTGTCTCTGTGCCAGCCTTAAAAATCCATGAGTAAAAATCCTGGCTTCCTGAACGCAGTACGAGACTGCTTGTGACACTGCTGAGGCCAGGCTTTGTCTTCTTTGTCTTAATTTTCTGGCCCAAACAAATATTTGAAAAGTATTTCACATCACCCTCCAAAGCATCAAATTCGACCCCTTCTCAGACAGCTCTCTTTTTTATGCTGTGCCAGAAAGTCACAAGATAATTGCTAGTGAAACACATGCAACCTCCAGCTGCACTGCCCCCCTGAGAAGTGATGGTTTGGCACCATTATTATTCTGACAGCTTTACTGTCTGGTCAGTATTCCACAGGGGAGGGGGAATCCCTGCACATGGCAGGGGGGCTTGGAATGAGATGATCCTTAAAGTCCTTTCCAACCCAAGGCATTGTATGATTCGATGGGGCTGACAAAATCATGTTACTGTGCACACACAGAACACAAGATGTGCTCAGTAAATGGTCCCTAGTAGGAGGAGGTGAGAGTCTGAACCCTTTTGAGGAACAAGGTAGCCCTGGGTAAAAAGCCAGCAGTCCCCAGCTCCCCCACCACTGCCTCGGATGAACTGACAGGGAGGAATCTGGGGGAGGTGAAGCATCTGGTTTAATGTCCTGCATGCTCAGCAAAGTTCAAGCATATGCTGTGGCATTCCTACTGCTTTTCAGATTGGACATACCAACCGTTGCCTCCCTCCTCTTCCACGTGTTGGAAAATGATGTTATCCATCACTATTTCCAGTGCATTTCTAAGTACATGTGTATTGCACACACGTGTCCAATTAAAGGGGGAAGGTCACAGAAACAACAGAAATTCCACTGATACTGAAAATAAAAAAGATTATCCTTTTGTCCCCAGGAGTGGGCAGTGAGGTTTCTGTGTCTATGCAGAAGGTTAACATTTTTTCATGCCATTTGGCCCTTTTTCCTTCAAACCCAGTCCCAGCTCCTTTGGGAGGTTGCAGTGGCCCTGACAGCTCCCTGAGCTGCATCAAGGGGCAAACTCTGGGCTCAGTTAACATGCCTCTCACAACTCTGCCATATGCCCCCATACTCCCACATTGGGGATTTTTTTGGATGCAAAGAACAACTCAGCACCAGACCTTGAGGATGTTTTTCCTCAAAGAAAACATAAACAGCTGAACTCCACCCAGGGACTTGGACAAACTACAGTCTGGATAAAAACCATCACACTTTATTTTGCCAAGACCTCATTGATTAAGAATATGCAGATCTAATTATTTTGCTAAGTGTTTCCAGAGTGTATTCCTGCTCAGTATTCTTTCCTCCATTGCTTTCAAGTGAGTACTCACTGTGCATAAGGTTAAAAGGGTTTCTTTTCCCCTCCAAATGCAGAAGGATACTAGAAGAATTAGAAATCTAAGACTAAAAAAAAGGCTGGCACAGTCCATCCTAAGATGTAAGAGTGGCACATTCTATCTTCCTTTGATATGAGATTAATGACAGCCAAAGGACTGTCCTCTGGTCCCTCAGTCAGCTCTTTCCACTGATTGGAGGAAGAGCTTCTTGAAAAAACACAAGGCATTGTTCAAATGCTCCCATAAAAATGGCCTTCTGATTACCCAAACACATTGTCTGTCGTCTTAGATCAAGCATGGCTCTTACACTTAAACATAAGGATTAAAAGGCATCCATTAAAAGGAAGTTTAAAATTCTATTTAAAAAAAACCTCAGGAGCTTAAAAGACTAATTATTTGTGTAATCTTCAAGATCAAACGCTGCTGAAATAAAGACTTTAACTCTTTTATCAGATAAAACCTGTGTGCAAAGATTGCAAGGGGAGAAGAGACTATTAAGATAATCTAGTTCGACCTCATGACCTCAGGTTTTGGCATTTCACTGGTACAGGACCCTTTAAATCATTCATGTAGCTATGTGGAAAATTGAATAAAACCACGGAGGATACAGCAGACCACATAAACTTGAAAAAAACAGACCACAGGTTTTCATGCTCCTTTAATTTTTGTGTTTGTCAGCAAGGCTCAGTGCTTAAAGGCATAGTCCCAAGTCCTCTGCTGACACAGTTGGTGCAGGTCTCGCTGAAGATCACAGATGCCATTTTCCATCAGGTGAGGATCCAGCCTGAGGAGCTCCCAACTGTAAGAGAGAACTAAGTAGGTACAAAAGTGCAAATACTTAGAAAGGGCAATTTGCAGAAATCTTTGGGTAAACTACATTCCCAAAGTCTCTCTTTTTTCTTCTTTTTGCCTTTCAATTTTTTAGGACAAGTGCTTAGGATTGTGTTCACTGTGCCAGTTTTCAGCAGGACAGGAGGGAGAAGCTGGGACGCATTTCTTTGTGTGTGTCTTTTCTAATCTGTTCAAGCTGTCTGATGTCTTCATATCTAATATATTTGGGATCTTTGATCTGAGTTGGAAGATGTCTCAAGAAGGAGTGATGATTCACAGGATAACAGAATATCCACAGGGGAGCCTGTTGCCCAGTCCAGCAGAATTAATCAGCATTAGCTGTGTGAGCTCTTGCTCTGAAACACTGTAAATAAGAAAAGCGTCACAGATCATTATAGGTATGGGACTAAACAAAGAGAGAAACACAATTTAAGCCTCTAAGTGTCAAAAATGGTTTCTGAACCACCCACTCGATTTTTTGGTGGAGCAAAACTGTCTGGTGTCCAAATAAAAACATGACTTCTGTTTTGCAAAGAGGCACTGTTTCAACACTTGCTTCTGTTCTGGCACCTAGACTGTTTTTGCAAACCAGGGACACACCTAGCACTGGGTAACAGGTCTGAAATACAAGAGCTGCTTTCCTGTGCCCAAACAGCCCAACAGCCTGGTTACAATGCCGTGCTCTCCCTGGCTTGCTCTGTCTTGCAGCTTGGTTTATTTTCCCCTCTTTCTTCTCTCCTGGCCTCGTTTCTGCCAGCAAGTGCCTGCAGCTGGCCTGACCAGAGCACAGGAGTGTGGAGCAGCCTCCTGGGAAGGAGGTGCAATTAATGGATGTGCCCTCTCACCCAGGGAGCTGAGGAACATCACCTCCCTTGCTGGCTGCTGAGGAGGGAGCTGGTGCTGCACTAGAGAGTGGTGACTGCATCTTCCCTGGCACCTCTTGGTGGCAGAGACTGGCACCACTGCGGTGTCAGAAGCTGAGCATAGAAGAAATGGGCAGCACCATCTCCTCCTCCTCACACTCACGTGCTCAGGATGAAGCCCTTATGGTTGGGTTGTACAAAGGGTACGGTTGCTCTGGACAGTGTTCCTGAAGGATGCTATGTTGTTAGATCCTGTGCAGCAGAGCTGGGTGCCACAGGGGCAGCTGCTCAGGCTGGGGAATGTTTGAGCATTAGCAGAATCAGGGGGTGTAGTCGTTTTCGGTTCAAAGAAGGAATTTTGGCTTATCAAAATTCCTTCTGATTTGTCAACAATTTCTGTCAAAAGATGTTTTTAATCCTTCATTTTGACTGGATATTCCTTGATAATAAGGGATGGGAAGGGTTGAGTCTCAAGATGACAGATTTCCACTCAGGTGCTTCAGGTCTGGGTAGGTCTTGTTCACAGAATCATGTTTGCATTGTAAGGGACCTTTTAAAGGTCATCTATTCCAAGCCCCTGCACTGATGACAAACTCCTTTTTCAAAATGTGCTCCAGCATGAGGCCCAGCATGGAGCAAAATCCCTACTGGTGCACCTAGTCCTTGTGCTCCTGGGAGGTGTGTGGATGTTCCCAGTGGTGCTCCCTCCATGCTGTGTCCCTCACTGCAAGTTCACTTCCACAGGCACTCCATGAAAAGCCCCTCGTGAAAGTGGGGCTACAATGGGGATGAGTCCTGGGCCAACAAGTGGGCTCTGAACTCATTTCCATACCTGGATCTGGAGCAGGAAGATGATGGAGTGGGGAATTATTTATTATACGAGATGGAACTGCCACCTGTGTCAAATGATCTCTTTCTCAGAAAGAGGAATCCAACCCTAAGGTATTGAGGTACCAACACCAACACACCTTAGACCTGAATGACCTGCAGATGGAACTTCTGAAGCCCAAAGGGATGTTGTAACTGCCTAAACTCAACAAAAAGAGGAAATGCTGAGGGCATTTGACTTTACAAACAGCCTTCAGTTGGCTCATTTCCAACACAAATGCCTCACTGGGGATGGATTTCAAATACACTAAAGAGCACAGCCACAAAACCAAACAAGCCTTAACATTTGACCTTATTGGGGAAAACAAGCCTACAATTATCAAAGAAAACTAAGCATGCCTAGCTAATTGACTCATCTTAGAACTCTAAGTTTTGTTTCCATGACTGAACCATAGGAATGTAAAGCCTTGCCATCCTTCAGCTAGCATGATTTCCTTAGATCTCATGGAATACCTGAAAATCACCAGTCACCTCCTAACATTTTGAGTAGTCTGTTCAGCATAAAGAGGAGAAATGTACAAACATAAACAGCAGCAACACCTTTTTTTTTTTTTTTGATTTAACATTCCTAGAACAAAATATGAACATCGAATCAATGTATGCTCATCCACCCATAGACATTCCACATAAAATTACCTAATAATCAATTTGAAGTACTTTAAAGTAGCTTGTTTTCATCCTAAGTCTGTAACAGAATCAGCAGTCCACTGTCTAGACCTAAGACAGTGGTCTCATCCTCAAAGATACAAGCCAGAAATGGTGTTAAGTCTGTGGGGTTTTATGTATCGTTTAAAAAGACCATCTGTAGGTGCTGAGACTCCTTACAGGGAAAGGAAATTTCCCTAAGACATGGAAGACAATTCTAGCCAATTTTAAGTCATTCATAATGTAACATTCACAATTAGAGACTGGCCAGAAGTCATCTAAGATGGGTGACACTGCTTGTATGGAAAACCAGGAAAGGATCCCCTGCTATGAGATGGTCTCAGAGGAACTTTCCAAAGCAACTGAAGCAGTGGCCCATCAGATAAGTCAGCTGAAGGTATCTTGAGTGAGCACTCTCACTTGTGGACTGTTTGGTTTCCATGGCTCTTGGCAAATCACTCATGCTAAAACTGATGATTTTTTATTTTGTTTTGATAAAACCGTCCCAATGTTAAACACATGTTTGAAGGGCAGTTTACAGGTTTTAACTACAGTGTTTATGAAAGCTTAGTGAGGATTATCTTGAAAAAATGAAGACTTCTGGAGTAAGTTATATAGTGACAAATTAATTTTATATTCTCTTTAACCACATGCCAGTAAACTCAAGGCAAGATAAATCTGCTAGGAAACCATACAGAATGTTTAGCTAAGTTTAGGGCATGGTATGTCTTTGTTTCATGGTACATCTCTGGCTTTGAGGTGGGCCATATTGTGTTCAGCCTACGTAGGTTGTCTGAGATGAAATGCATGTGATGGGCACTTGAATTTGTAAACACTGCTGTCAGACTTTCTGGCAGAGGACTGGCTGATACAGACCAACTGTGGGCTGCTCTAGCCCCAGGGCATCATTTACAGCAACCTGAAGCTCAGCAATTAAGAAAGGCACAAAGGTGTGTACAGCAGCAGTAACCAGAGCAGGGCAGAGCATCCCTGCACCTGTGAAGTTTGCTTTATTTCAGTTGTGGTCCAGAAGTTGGCAGTTGCATCTGTGAATGTAATGCTACAGATCAAGAGATCTGAGGCCAGGTACATAGAATGTGTCTGTCTCTGGTTTAGTTCTTGACCTAAGAAGTGACAGGTAGGCCATGCTGTAGCTTATTAAAGCCCCAACTGGAAACACATACACATTATTAATAGAGTTAATGTTCCAGACCCATTATTATTGTTATTATATGGAGGACGTGCTGCCTCCAAAATCAAGTACCCACATCGCCAGCAAACATCATGTATTGCAATGAGTGAGCACCAAGTGAGGTCTGAGTTGAAAGAGCTACAGGCCACTGGTCGATTCTTTTTCTAGTGAGTGCTTTTGGCAGATGAGAGAGAAGCATCTGCATGGGTCCCACAGAAGCTGACCATGACATCTGTGTCTGTACTCTGGCTGTATCTGTACCCAGCCTTTAGCTGGCATCTGCTTGCACCCTCCTGATGGGAATAGGTTGTGAGAAGGTGCCAGAGTGTGCCTGGGTACACTGAGGAGCAACACTTGCTCTGGCCTTTTAATGTTTAAACAGCTGTTCTGGATTTACCAGAGGGTGTCTGACAGAGTCGTTAAAAACTGATCCCTGAGTAAACAGCCTGGTGTTATTTACTCCAGTTCAGCTGTGACAATTCACACCATCTGAAGAGCAGCCTAATCCTGCGCTGGCAGGTCTCTGAGATGTTTGCTACTGCTTTGAACAGAAGGATCCTTGTGGCAAGGGGAATGTGATTTCCCTATCACTGATGACTCTGGACAAGACAATAAAAGATACAACACGATTTAAAACAAAAGGAATTAATGCAGAATGAAAATGTAATTGCTAATGCAGTAGTCACAGGCCTGTGCTGATGCAGGACACCCCTGTGTGCTGACATATTTACAGATGTTGGTTAGAGACACTAACAGAGGAGAGGTACAGAGTTTAACCTTCTCTCAGGTCTGGTCACACTCCTAGTTTGCTCTTCCTGTTGCACAAGCTGTAGAGGCACCTGAAGAAATATCCATTTGGAAACATCCTAGAGGGAAGGGAAACAGTGTAATATTCAGGACCACAGCCTTCCAGAAAACTGTGATTTCCTCCAACCTTGATTTGAACATTGGATATATCTGCAACTATCAGCTAATAGCAGAGTTCCTGCTTCAAACGTGGCTTATCTGCTTTGCCTGGTAACTGATGATTCAGTATCTGTCCTCAGATCTCTTGACCTGCAGATTAACATCCCCAGAAGCAACTCCCATCTTTTGGGCCTTATGGCTGAATCAGTGCCCATTCTCTTGGTCCTTTCTCCCTACTGTCCTGATATGAACTTACCAAATGACATGTCTTAACATTCCTCTTTATGACATATCTGTTGTCATGTCATTCTTACTCTTCAAGATATGCTTCCATCTCTTGCCTTTGATGTCTTCAAAACACCTAGAATACAAAAGACAGATGTAGATGACCTAATTTACCAGGTTGAATTTTCTGTTAAATTGGAGACTTCCTGAAATTAATCAGAGTAGAATATGAGTGCACCACAAATTACTCATAAAGTACATATTTAAGATGTGTATACAGTAGATCTCTGGAGTTTAGTAAAATCAGGACTTAGGGGCATGTGCAACAGCAATTTCTTACCCACTGCTGCCTTATAAGACTCACGGAAATGGTAATAAGTTGTGATGGCATTCAAAATTCTGGAGATTTACTTTGTGGTAAAGCTATCTGATTCTGTCATCTTTTTTTGGTCACGCTTTAGACAAATCTAGTCAAATTAATTAACATAGTTCTAGTTTACCTGCAGGTGTCCATTTCAAAGGAGCTAAAGCTAATGCAAAATTTCCTGAGTTCATTAACTGCAAACTGTCACCTCACTCTACTAGAAAAAGCTTCAGGCCCTCAAAGCACACGTAAGACAGCAATGTTTTGCTTCTAGCTTTCTCTGGCTGGGGTAATCCCACACAGGTATAAATGATAATGATACGAGACACATTGACACCAGTACTACACGCTTGTAAAAAGAACATACAAATGCACAGTGACACTTCACACAGGGGTTGCACGTAAGACGCTCATAAATTTGAAGTCCGGCGCTGCGGGGAGCCGAGGACTCTTAACTCTCATTAAGTTCAGTGTGAGTTGAGAGTGCTTGGTGGTTCAGGTGCTCGGGCCCTCAGCGAGGCTCTGCACGCTCACGTCAGAGACGGCAGTAATTTCCCCTTCCTACTGTGTGCCTTTCTAATTGCTAGATTAGTACAACTGCCTGATAATCACGAGTAATAGAAATGGCTTTCTGGTACCGAAGTGCTCTTTCAGGAAGTTAATAAAGCTCATTCAACATCGCCTACAGTTTTACAACACACCGTAATGGAATAATGTAATGAGTACAATGTGAGTACTGTACAAAAGCCGGTGTAAAGTTAAAAACGGATCTAGGATAGTGCTGCTTTTGAATATGAGCAGTGCAAGGTATAAATTACTTCCTTGAGATGGATACAGGAGGTAATCTGTGAACAATGGAGCCCAGCTCACATTCAAGTTCACTCCCTTTTTTTTTTCCAGATTTGCTTCCCATCTTTTCTTCCAGTTGTTTAATATGTGCTCATCATTGTTAATTACATAAAGGTGATCATGTTTTTAATTTACACCTTCCAGTTTCCTACCGGAATTTGGCTACTGAAGGGGTTATAGAAACTTCTGTAACAATGTGATAAAAGGACACAGCAGGAAACCAACTCTACTTAAAAACTGCAGCATGAATCCCATGTCAATTTGAAACTTTTAGGAATGTATAACCCTGTAACTTGTCAGAGGTGCCTTCTGTCATATTTGGAACACCTCAACAATTCAGGGACAATTTTACATTGTTTTCACTATGTGCAAACAGAGGAGTGTTAAATTTCATTATTTTGGGATCCACTCATGTTTTGCATGCCCACTATGACAGTTTTGTTGTTAAAATGGCATATTAACTGTATGTGTAGGACCTTTAGTCCCTTTTTCTTTCCCTGCATGAATAAGGCAAAGTTGTATTTAGGGAGAAAATGGCTTTGTCTACCTGTAAATGAAGATCACCTGAAACGCAGTCTCAAAGAGGTTGATGGTTATCAGTAATGCCAAATCCTCATTATGGCAGTGGCATTTGCACCAACTGTATGGCGGATTTTGCAATTAACACACAAAGAATTATTCTTTTCTTGTGTAACAACATTTTAATGTCAGTAAAAAGTGACTTTATCGTTCAAGATTACAAATAAAAAAATATTTCATCTTGACCCTTTTGCCATTTTCCCTCAGGCAAATCTTCAAATTTTAGTTAGGAGAAAACCACAAGGTGGATGGACACTCGCTCTATGGAAAGCTGAGGGACTCTCTCCCCACTCTGCAATTGCCAGATGTTTTGAAACAGAAGATTTTACTCCAAGTAAAGCCTGGTGAATTACTCTCTCTCCCATGGCAGGTGAAACCACAGGGGGTTTTAACCACCTTTAACCAGATCCTTTCAAGCTGAACCAGCTGGAAGGGCACTGAAATGAATGAGCCAAGCACCTCTCCAGCTACTGGGCTGCATCAAGAAGGCACAACATAAGCAATGGTAAAGTCAGTAAACAAAATTTTACTGTAATATTTTGTAACACAGATACTGTATTTCTCTTTGAAGTGTAAAGCTACCGTCTTACACAAGAAAGATGGACAGACCCTTTTCCAAGACTAATATGGATACAATAAATATGGAGTTTTACATACTAGATCTGTACACAGAAACTTTGTCCCACAGCCATAAAAATTTACATTTAACAGTGCAACATATAATTTAATCCTTTATTTATCTGACATAGGATGTTTACTTACTAAACACAAGCAACTACCTGGTTTTAATATACATATTTTATATATATATATTTTATATATATATATTCAACAATCTGTACAGGTTTCTAAACATAAAACTCCAAAAAAGGCACAATCGTCTATACAACATGTACAAAAATGGCTGGAGCTGACAAGAAACAACAATTATTGGTCAAGAGTTCATGATTGCACGAAGATTAGTAATGGGTTTGTGTCAGAAAAATGTGCTTTAAGGAAAGGAAGGTTTGCAAAGAAACCTGCAAGTGTTATTAAAAAAACCCAAAAAACCCTAAAAATAAAAACACAATGAAAAACAAAAACTAGGTTGCTATTACAAGTCTATCCTCATCGTCACTGCTGCCATCGCTAAACTGCACCGTGTTTTGCCGCCGGGGCGGGGCGGCTGGCCTGGGTACCTGTCTGTCCGGGGTGACAGTTCGGTGGACTGGGGACTTGGTTAACGTGTTGGGATTCACCTTGGAGCGGGGCTCTGCCAGGGCAGCCCTCTTCACCTGGAGGGCAGAGAGGTCACGCTTTGGCTTGCTGGGGTTCACGAGGTCAGTCTTTTCAGGATCGGCTTTCCCCAGACCAACGGGGTTGGTCAGCGGGGTGGGCTCGGGATGGCTCTTCCCACCATACCGCTGGCCGCCAGCCACCGCCGGAGGAGAAGCATCCCGGCTGGCCTGGCCGGCCTCGGCCGCGGGGAAGCCGACAGGAGCCGGCTCCGCCTGGACCTCGCCGGCTTTGGAGCCTGCGGTGGGTGCCTCGGAGGCTCCGTGCCCCTCGGCGCTGGCGGGGCTGACGGAGGGGATGAGGGTTGGCAGGGCGATGTTCAGGATCTGCAGGCCGGGCAGGTGTCCCTGCGGGCTGGGGGTGCCCTGCGGGGCTGCGCCAGCCGTCAGCACCTGGAGGCCCACGGCGTTGAGGGTAATTCCCGGAGGGCGCATCTGCGGGGCGATGTTGGTGTTTGCCAGGCCCAGGATGTTCACTGTCTCCATGCCCAGCGGCGGCAGAGGCTGCAGGTTGGGCGTGCCGAGCCCCTGAATGCCCGGCATGCTCACCTGGCCGATGGGAATGCACGGCACCACGCCGTTCATCTCGGCGACTCCCACGGGATTCGCGGTGGTGCCGGCGGCCGCGCTGCCTGTCTCACCAAGGGCACTGGTAGTTCTGTGAATGACGCTCACAGCTGGGATAGTGAGCTGCACCGGCCCCGCCTGGATGGGAACAAAGGTGGAGTAGGTGGCCAGGCCGGCAGGGACCACCTGGATGCCCCCGACCGGCACCATGCCGTAGGGAGCCTTGGCTTGCTGCTGCGAGTGCAGGGGCAGGTGGCTGAAGAGGTGAGTCTGGGGAGCCCTGGGCTCGGCAGCCGGCTTCTCCTCCGGGATTTCGGTGTAGGGTGATGGCGCCGTCGTCTGCATGCTGTGGTCTGCCGGGGAGGACGGGGAGCTGATGGAGGGCGTGCTCTGGAGAGAACAACACAGGTGTGTTAATGAGGCAGCCACCGCTGCCCTTCAGTGACATGAGAACACAAGGGAGCTGGGAGTGCTTTCCAGGCCCCTTTTAAGGAAGAACAACAAAATGCTTCATAGTATATAGTGCTCAGCTTGAACAATGAACTGATTTCCTTCCTTTCTTTTTCTATCTCCCTCCTCACCCACTAATTGAATTTTCCTCTCCTAATTACCCTTGCTTAATTTCTCTCAAACACTAATGCTCAAAAACATTGCTGAATATCTTTTGTATGTGTGTTTTAAGTGGTGAGAAGGCTTTGGAGAACTGATTTATGTGGAAATCACCTCAAGCAAGAAGGTTAAATAAGCATAAGCTGGCATTTTTGACGCACCAGGTTCCTCTCCTGAAGGCCTTACAGCCCCTGGCAGGCAGAGGCAGTATCATGGCACATTTGTCATAGGTGCTTCTAATGTGGCAGACAGGGTACACAATGACAAGACATGGCTGATAACTACAGCTCCTGCAGGGTAGGTATTGGGAGTGAGATGTGGGATCAACATCCCATTGCTGCCTCAGCTCACCGTGGTTTATTTGGTGCACACACCTGGATTTATAATGCTGTTTCTATCCTCTCTTTTCTCCTCCTGTAGCCTGTCACTGACCAAGGCTTGCAACTTCTTTCCTAGAACCTCCTAAAATGAGTAGTCTGAAAGTGCAATTGCAATCCCATGGTTATTTTTTAGTTTTAGGCACATTCATCACAAACACACACACACACACACACACACACTGGTACAACCTTACTTAGTTTATACAGTCCTAACTCTCAAAAATTCTCTAGAGCAGGCACAAAACTCAAAACCAGACAGAAATGCTTCTGAAATCTGCTGGTAGAAAATATATTGGCAAAGTGAGAATATGATTAACTGTCTATGCAGTGCCGACCTGTCTAAATGAGAAGATGGGTGTGAGAAAGAAGTCAACATTCTCAGAACCGACATCTCACAAGAAATCCTGATAAACTGGTATGGATGCTTTCGAAGGAATGTACAATAGCCTTTCTGAGATGTGTTGACTCCTTTTCTCAATTGCAAGAACTAGGATCCACAGCCATTCACAATAGCAACGGACTGTAGATTAACCACTGGAGACACAAGGCCGACACTTCTTTTGGTCTGGGAAAGAAAAAGAAAATCTGGAAAGAAATTACTGCCTTGTACTACTTACATGCCTTCTTTAAAAAAAAAAAAATTATGTAGAAAATTATTAGAGCTATATAAATGAACACCATTCAACATTTTTAACTCTGTGAATATTTGCTTGAAGCTTCAGTGGTTCTATTTAATGAGGGAGTAAACTTAGCCAAATATCCTCCTGGTATCCATTGGCAACAATGGAACCTAAACTCCGAATACTAGGACCTTATCCATTTTATGGCAGGCATATATAGTAATCAGAGACCACTTCATTTTATTCTGTCACACTACAAACTCACTCCAATTTACATTTGCCATGTGAACTTACATTTCTTACAAGCAGGAATGAGTCTGTGTGAAACAATGCAATGCAGCAATAATTTTTACTGTTTCTCCATGTCAACAGTTTGCTATCTTGAATTTTGTAAAAAAAATTATCAAGCAGTGTAAATTTTCAAAGAAATAACCAAGCCACTAAGTACTTAAAACAGATTGAAATTTTTACTATTTATGCTTTTGAAAATTTTCTGCTACTTTTTTTTCTGTAGCTGCATGCAAAGTCAGGTTTATGCTTGGACTTGATCTCAAGATTTTGTTCCAACCTAAATAATTATGTTTCTATACAATATAAAAAAATATTACATTCATCATGTAGGAGGCAGTGCTTTGATTACCCCTTTAATTAAACTATTTTGCATCTCATTTTTCTGAGCATTACTTTGAAAAGCTCGAATGCCTTTGTGGTCTGTAGCAAGAAGTCAAAACTTCCAAAAGGTATTTTTAGGGTCAATTGGGTAAATGACTTGTACTGTCCCCATCACAGTACATTAAAGCTATTGCTGAACTGAAAAAGACTCAACACCTGCCACTTCCCTCTGTGATTTCATGGGCACAGTTTTAAAGACAACAGTTGCCAAAATTACTGAACACTCCCACAGCCCTGCACACAGACTGACCTCATCTTTCTGCACACTGCTTTGAAAAGCCGTGTGTCTAACATGTGCATGGGCAAAATCCATCTTTTTCTGATTAAAACCTTCTTTCAGCTTGGAGAAAAGCTGAGAGCACTGGGAAGTCAGGTCTCAGTCCTGTGTTCATCTCTCCTTTTGTTATTGTGCAAGGGCAATCTCCTAGATTCCTTGAACATTTGGTGCTCTTTCTGGTTCTACTATTAAGCATATTTGAAGGATAGATAAACAATTGCACCATTTTTTTTTTTACTGATAAGGCAAAAAACTTTGGGACTAGATTAATTTCCCTTTGGAATTAACAATGATTGCATCATCATATTTCAGAGTGAAATGATTGCTGAATTCTATCACTTTCCCTGGAAAACTTCATAACCACCACATGTCCATTCCACATATTTGTTATTTCCTTCTAAATTTTTAATACAATCTACCAGCTCCAAACATCAGTTGAAATGATCAAATCACAATTAAACCTTTCAAGAAGAATACAATCAAATTAAAGGATTTGAAAAGCAATGCTCCTACAACATCCTTGTGTTTAGAGCCCTACATATTTGCGCTTGAATTAATTTTAAGTCTTCTGAAAGACTCATCACCAAGAATTCTAAGAATGAAGGGAAAGGCAAACATTTTGAAAAATCTCCAAAAAAATCTTGTCAGAAGGAGGCCTTAGAACCCCATTCTCTCCCTGCAGTCAGACACTCCTACCTTTGTAAAAGCTGCAGTTGATGTTAAGGAGTGGCCCAAGGCTGTTTCTGGATCAGGGTAATCCACAGACATCTGGCGACCTGGAGATGCAGGAGCAATGTCCGTCAGTGCCGCACCAGCACCGCAGGGACCCGCTCCTCTCTCCTGGGCTTTGTCCTCATGTTCTTCCTGATGGGTGGATTCTGCTGGCGACCTGGAGGCCCTGCTGACCGACTGCACCGTGCTGAGGACAGTCATCTTGGTCAGCAGAGCTTTTGGGAGACCATCCATGGAGTCCGTGTGAGCCCCAGTGAAGCAGTCTGGAAGCCTGATGTCTTCGTCGGTGCTGGTGGCATCCTGCAGGCCGTGGCGAGAGGGGTGGTGCTGGGGGCTGGCTGTCACCGAGGGCGTCGTGGATAGCACTGACTCAGCCTGGCTGTCTTCGTCATCGTCCTCATTGTCATTTTCATCTTCATCTCCACCATCAGACTCCTCCACATCATATCCTGACCGGTCATAGCCAAATCTTTGTTTCTCACCTGCAAAAGTGGAAATAGAAGGTAAGACAAGGAAGGTCCCAGACTGACTGGGAAGGAAGCAGGAGAGAACAATTAACACCAGCGAAAAGCCATGTGGCACATACACTTTCCAGTCACACTCTACTGTATCAAAGCAACAGGGAAGATTTAAATTTTTATTTTCCAGCTTACATATTTAAGTATATGGCTACATAATCTTTCATCTTCTGCTTGTGTATTTTTTTAACCTTCTGGATTTGGCCATTTTGTTTCACGTCATTTGTAACCATTTGCTCAAAGTCACCCTTCACTCTTCCGCTCAGGGAGCAGTGAGCAGATTCCAGGTTCATTAGGTTCCCAGTGCTGACATGTGGAGCTGGTCTGTCAGCCTTAGCAAGGGGACATTCTCTGGCAGGTTCTGACTCATAAGTGGGTGTTCTCGTACCTAATATGAATCACAGCTGCAAAGGTTTTTGAAGTATGCAAACAGAAAGACTGGGGGCTGTTAGTCAAGAATCTGTCTTGTTAACAGGCAAAAGAGACCAAAATTAGACCTTACCAGATTTCTTCACTTCACTAATGTTTTGAAAGGTTTATTAAAAAATCACCCAAGATGTCCTAAGAGCCAAGAAAGCCCTAATCATATCAAAACTTACCTATGAATCTTTGTTTGCATAAAGAAGCCCTTCTGACTTCAAGTCTTAAGGCCAAACCACTGTCGAGGGATAAATTTCTCTACTAAATTCATTTCTACTGTAGATTTTCACCTTCTTTTGTATCTAACTTGGAAATAAAGTGTCGTCTTTAGTAAAGCGACAGAAAATCCCATCTGCTGTGTCTGATTCCAAGCCAGACTGTCTGGGATCGTATTTTATAAAAGACAAAATGCTTTGAATACATTAATATTTTGTATTTGATTGCAGGTCTGTCTTTTGAGCTGTCCAAACAAACACATCAGCATAAAAATCATTTGGCTCTGTAAAAACAATGGTGTCTGGTTAGATAAAATCTCAGAGATGCTGTTCTAGGGAAATCTACACAGCAACTTACCATCAAAATGAACAATTCTGAAAAAAATCAGACCCTTAAAAGAATCTGAATATACTGCCTATAGTTTAGGCTGCTAAGTTACCAAAAACAAAACAAGCATCTTGAACTCCAGATAAAATAAATGGGTTTAATTGAGCTACCTCTCAGTAAGTTACCCACCATTATAAGCCTTTATGGTCTCAGACGAGCAATGCAATTAGGAACTAATAGCTTCTTTGAAAAAAATCCATCTGTAATGACTTTTACCTTCTTTGCCTGCACAATAATTTGTGCTAAATATGGAACCTAGATTTCCTACATTTACTACAGCAGATGTGAACATGTCAGACATGTTATTAAAAATACCCCAAACCCTCCAGGTCATTGGAATGATCCTAACAAAAATATTTATCAGAATTTTAAATAGTCTTAATTTATAATTCTCATCCACAGACAAAGCTGTTCAAAATAGAAAATACATTTTAGTGGAAAAAATTAATTCATAAACTTCCTTTCCAAAATTATGGCAAGAAGGATTGTTAAAGGTATTATTAATAATAACATGTGGACTGACTAAATGTTTTTGGTATTTTTTTCTCTATAATTCTGTCATTTCTATACTTCATATAAACAGTGTTTCTTCAGTAACTTGCAAAGCAAACATATCTAAAATGTTAGAACATCTACATATGTTTGATTTCTGAATGGAAACAACTACCTCTGTCTTCAATACTAGTGACAAGCTAGGGGGATCCCAGGGCCCTGAGCTGTAGGACCACAGCTGTGAGAATGATAAACTCCCAGTTGACTCCGAAGTTGTGTGGGAACAGCTGCTCCAGCTGGATACCTAAAGTCTATGGGGTCTGATGGGATTCATCTGAGAGTACCTAAAAGTGCTGCTGTTGTCATTGCAAGGCCTCTCTTGATGATTTTTGAGCAGTCTTGGGAATCTAGAGAGGTCCTAGCCGACTAGAAGCTGGCTAATGTACCCGTTTTCAAGAAGGGCAAGAAGGAGGACCCCAGAAACTACAGACCAGTCACTCTCATTTCTCTGCCTGGTAAAGTTATGGAGAGGATTATCTTGGGAGGTATTAAAAAACCTGGAGGACAACACAGCCATTGGTCACAGCCAGCACAGCTTCATGAGAGGAGAATCCTGCTTATCAAACCTGATTTCCTCATATGACAAGGTAACCCACCCAGCTGACCAAGGGAAGCTAGCTGATGTAACATTTCTGGATTTCTGTGAAGAGTTTGATACTGTCTCTCAGAGGATCTTTCTGAACAAAATGTCCAACCCACAGCTGGATAAACAACACA
>VZTR01028075.1:266317-337690 GCA_013400775.1 Chaetops frenatus
AGGGCCTTGAGGGGAAGCCTTACAATGAGAGACTGAGGGCACTTGGTCTGTTCAGCCTGGAGGAGACTGAGGGGAGACTTCATTGCAGGTTGCAACTTCTTTGTGAGGGGAAGAGGAGGGGCAGACACTGATCTCCTCTCTGTGGTGACCAGTGACACGACCTGAGGGAATGGCCCGAAGTTGTGTCAGGGGAGGTTTAGGTTGGATTTTAGAAAAAGGTTTTTCACCCAGAGGGTGGCTGGGCATTGGAACAGGCTCCCCACGGAGGCGGTCACAGCACCAAACCTGACAGAGTTCAAGAAGCATTAGAACGGTGCTCTCAGGCACATGGTGTGACTCTTGGGGATGGTGCTCTGCAGGGTTAAGAGTTGGACTTCAATGATTCTTGTGGGTCACTTCCAACTCAGAATATTCTGTGATTCTCTCAATGCCTCTGTAACATATATTGAAGACTTCTCTGTGTGTCACATCTAAAGGGTGACCTACAGGTTTCCTGCAACTCTTTAAATCATGCAGAGGGCATTGCAAAGTCTTGGAATTCACTCCAGACTCCCTCTTAAATTCAGCCTCTTTACCAATGTCACATAACTATTCTCTATGAAATCCTACTGATTGTTGTCTTTTTTTCTCCCTCTCTCCACATGAATCACATTTTCTATGAAAGCTGATGTCAATCATGAATGACTGTTTCTACTGGCAGGAGGAACTACCTGAAGTGATTAGACTGACTTGTCACATTTGTAAAGCAAGGAAAACATATGTGCAAACAATGATTTACAAGAAACTATCTTCTTTAAATTCACATTTAAAAATGCTACCAGATTTACCAGCAAATGCTGCTTACATAGAAATTTTCTGCATACATCCCAGCTTTCTACAACAAAGTCATGGAAAGAGAAAGGAAAACTGTGTGTGGAACATTCCTTACATGCAGGACTCCATGGGATAGCATTTCCCTCTATTGTTTGCCTGTTTACATCCACCCTTTGTGCACTTGCCAGCTTCTATTTGAGTGTGGTTACCTGGAGCCAGAGCCTGCAGTGTAGGCGAGGTGACAGCGATGAATGTGGTTCCCTTACTCCCACACCGCTTTGCAACATCAGATGAGAAAAAATAAGATTCCTGACTTGCTTGTTCTGGCAATGCACGAAGGAATGCTTTGCTCTTGGCTTTTATATCTGCATGCATGTTTGCTGAAACAAGAGGTGCCCAAGCTTTTCCAATTAGTGATCCCACTAAGCATCGCTGTGAAGCTACAAGAGGACCTGATGCTGGAGTTTTAAGCAGTAGAAGACCCAGGCAGGGTTATGGGTCTCCTCTGAAGGAGGCATTGGACTGAGGCTGTGACCACTCCTTGTGGTGGGAGACTCTCTTCCAAGCAGTGTCTTTTTAACTAAGTAGTATTGGCCCCAATCCGTTCTGGTAATTGTACACTACCTACTAAAGTTCCCTGGCAGTTTTAATTGGGGAAAAATTAATTTTTCACTTCCCATCTTGAACTATGTAGAATTACAACCATATGCTTATGTAGCTGAGATATATATATATATATATATATACACACACATACATATAAGTAGACCTGACTCAATTTCCAGAGGGAACAAAATTACTTCTGTGTTTAACTTTGTATGAGGTTGTAAAATGGTGTACGGTATTTTCAGATGAAGGATGTGTCATAAATTTAAAGGCTCCTAACATATGGAGAAATGGCTTTTGGCATGAAAGTTCACAGTTTCTTTTTTAAAAAAGAAAACAGGAAAAAGGTTTCACACAATTAAGTGAAGGCTTATGAAAGCTACTTCTCTTTCGAATTTGTAACTCAACTTTCACCATTTTAACAGACTGTTCAAGACAGTCTCAATTTTTTACAAAGAGTCTTTTTGGAAGAGTAGGTTGATGCCTTTCATCCTCTGTCAGCTGCTACAATCTTTGCTTTTAAATCCTTAGAAAGACTCTTTATTCTTCCTGGACTTCACAAAAGAAAGTGGATTTTACAGACCTGAACTCTGCAGAAATTAGAAACAGCTGGAAATAAAGGCTTAATAGAAACATGGACAAACCTTTTGATTGGGGATTTTGTTCACATGCCAGCTACAATTATTTTTAAAAAAACTGAATTTTTAATGCTATGTATTGAAGTGTGTACAAATCATAGGCAAAAATACCTTAGTCCTTCATTTATTTTGCTGTCAGTCCTCAGCTGGTCAGCTCTGTCCTGTGTTTGTGGTGTTGGTGTTGAGCTTGTTGGACAAGGCTCTGTTATACTGACATTTCACCCCAGAGCGGAAAAGGAAAAATTTCAAGTTCTTTAGCACCAATAGCATTAGCTGGAATTATCAGCATCCTAATATGTCCATTTGTGAAGTGCCTGGGGCTGGTAAGCCCACATACTGCTTTTTCCAGCTGGGATGCTATGAATTAGGTAATTGAAATATGTCTCCCTATGTACTTTGAAGTTTTCCATTTTATTAAAAGTTTTTCCTATAGAAATCCTTACTGTACATGGCTTTAACAACAGCCATCTAATTATCATCATACTGCAAAGTACTAAAACAAAGGTTATTCAGAACCTCAACTTGCAGCTTTTAATTTTGATTGCAATATCAATTGTCACACAACCTGGCTTACTGAGGACCTGCTACAGATTCAGCAATTTCTGTACCAAATCCAGTGATGAAGTTCAACAGCTTACAACTTAGTCACATGTAGTTATAACTTAATCATACTTAAGTAGATTCTCACATAAAGAGCAAAATGTTCATTTTCATTCTTTCAGTGGCAGGAAGAAGAGAATGGTTTGAAAATACAAGTCCAGACTGCTCAGTTTTACAGATTCCTAAGGAAATGCGCAGTTATGTAGATAACTATATGACTGCCATTAGCTCTACTTAAAGACATAGGTTACTAAATATCTATTCACTATCTATTAGCATCTAAATCTAAATGCATTACATTTATTGGCTTTTAGCACCTGAGTAATGCAAAGCAGTGTTTATTGTCTCAGGTTCTGAAAGTATCTTCAGTTATGAATTGGCATTTACATAAAAGCATTCAAAATAAAGGATCCATTCTATATTTTATATATTCTCCATCAAACTCAAGAAAAATTTAGGCTATGGCAAGAAAGGCAGAAGTACTTTTCAGCATGTCATTATATGATCATAAATCGAAAGTGAGGTCTGTATGTCATCAATTCACTCACTCTTCTAAACAACTGCTTTCACCCATTGTATTAGACTTGCAATAGAGCATTTCACAACCATTCACGCAAATTTAAAGAGGGGTAAACAAGATATGGTTAAACAACGCCAGCATCTGTACCCAACCATGCTTTCATCCTGTCATTCTAAGCCTGTTCATAGGCTTTAATTATCTGATTTCAGTCTTGCTTCAGCTACTGTCCACTGCTCATCACCATCTAACAGGACTCACAGTGACATCTACTGGGTTAAATTCAGACTGGTGATCACCAGGGCTGCTCAGAAACGAGAAGAAGAAAATCTGTGGGCTTTTGATTTTCATTTCTAAGACCACAGAAAGTAACGAAGTGAAATTACACCAAAAAGTAACAGCAACTTCTGCTTAAAGAGATCATTTACACCTAAACCTTCTTAAGTAACTTGTACATTGTAAATCAAACCTAGCACTAGGTAGTCTAATGTCAGGCTGTGGCTGTAGGGCTTCAGCATGCCTAATGTACATCTAGTTGAAGAATAGACACTGATATTAACAAAAAAAAAGTTTAAAAAATAATTATTGTAAACTATACAGAACCAGCCTTCCATTCTCTTTGTGAAAGGAGGACATTATTGAAAGGATTTTCATTTATTTTCACATCTTAAATGTAGATTCAATGAAAACACAGACTGAGTCATGATTAAACTACTGAAGAGCCATTGAAACTCACTTAAAATCTACTGTAAGTAACATATAGCTAATTAACTTACAACTGTGGTAATAATACTGCAGAAAATTAAAGTATTTTTTTAATGTGTGTGTGTGTAGATATCTATAAATATGTATCTGAAACTTACAATTAGGTCTTTTTACGGGTAAAGTAATGAATATTTTGGGATTAAATTTCTGCACAGAAACCACTTAAATGTTCTGCCCATCTACTGACTTCATTATTAAGGAATTCTCTTGTGCAAGTTTACTCAGACATACCATAACATCCACACATTAACTTATTACAAGTTTAAAGTTTTTAACTGTTTTAATTTGAACACAAATTATGGTTGTTTTTAAGACTGGATAGCAAAATGTTGTGTGAGCATGGCCAAAGAGGATATCCCCAGTTGCAGTCTGTCACACTAAACAGTTCACCTCCTCTGACAATTTAATTCAGATATTAACATTCCTCACATTGTAACCCTGTATTTTGGTGACAAGAACATTCCACAGAGCAGAAGATGAAAGATAAATGGATGAGGGAATGGTTTTGACTACAAAAACCCAGGCCAGAAAGTATTTACTAATACCCAAATGATGACAAGTCCAAATACAAAGAATGTTATGTTAAAAGCTCTGATCAAATACAGTCTCAGACAGCTAGAGAGCATCTTTCTTTTTTCCTGAGACACCACAGCACAACAAAATTTCAGCTTCTCAGATTACTGAAAAAACAGACCCTGTGTGTGTGTGCCTGCCTATGCTCAGGATTGTTCATGAGCTCCTGGTTCAGTTTGCATCCATTTAATCTGTACTGCTGTCAGTCACAGCTGGCTTCTAATATGAATCTAAAAAAATGTATATTTAAGTAACTGAGATTGCTCAGCCTTTAAAAAAAACACAAAAGACTGGAACCAGCAAATTCCTTCACAAAAGGTTGGTGGCTTTCTTAAATTTCTGGGTAAATTCTCTAATTCAAAGTGGAATTCTAGTGGAAGGCATACAGCTTAGTTATTTTAAGCAAAGGTGCAGACATTTCTATTACCATAAGAATAATAAGTATTCCAAATGTTCAAATAATGAATTAGGTGGAGACAGACTGATAGACAGACAGACATCCTACAGGTCAGGAAACAGGCTGATTTCACTAAGTCTTCAGGAATAAATTTTTTTCTGAGGTCATAACTATTTCTTATCAGATTTTCTGCACCTTTCTCTACTGCTTCTCACATTGCCTTCCAGCTGAGGAAAGCGATGGGAGTAGACAGACCACTCTCTAAGAGACAAATCATTTTAAACAACCAAACTACAACAATTTAAGCATTTAAAGATGCTGCTTCTTAAAACACTTAAAGGATACACAGCACACCTGTGCCAGCAATGCATGCCAGAGGGAGGAGGGGTGGAAGGGCCAAAGATGTAACACCACAAGTGCAGCTCAATAGCCACGGCCCATCACGCTGTCCTTTGTGGGTGACGTGCTGCTGCCAGGGCTGTCCCTGGAGCCCAGACCTGGCACGAGGGGTGCTGGCCCCAGTGTGAGCTCTGCTGCCCTGCCCTGGGGAAAAGGCAGCCAAAGAGGTGGTTGAAGCTGATTCAAACGCTGCCTAAAATTAGCATGTTCAGGATTTCAGAGAGAGCAACTGAATCACACTTAAAAAAACATGTATGTAAATACACCACACTTTTTTTCCCCTCCTGATTCTGCCTTAAAAATAGGCTGACAAGCAAGATTCTGAATTATCATGAGATAAACTTTCAAGGCTGGCCAGGTAACCAGGCAGATGAAATCAAATTTTTGAAGTGTAGGGTTGCTAGGTGAATTTCTGTGGATAATTGTAAATGCCCTGTTCTCTGCAGCAACTGGAGAGGCCAGACTGGTTTGGCTGCAGCAAATGCACCTTTATCAGGGATTTAATTACCCTGCCTCTTGGATAGGTCTCTAGTGCTGAGCTTTGTGCTGCACTGCTGGTTTTGCTATGGGAACCTGAACCAGATCCTTTGGGGAAGGCAGGGCTTTTATCACCAAGTTGTTTTTTGGTTTGGGGTTCCAGTTAAATAAGAAGTGCTACCTCCCCTATTCCAGGAGGAAAAAAAAAGGCATTGTAGCCATAAAATTAAATTCCATTAAGAATTTCAAGGATTATGTAGCTAATCCTGTAGAATGTTTGCACTTTTTTTTCCCAAAATAGAGTATTTCATTTATTAAGTAATTACTGTGCTGAGCAATGAACATATTTCAGGGAATATATAATTATTTATACTATGGTTAAACACGCCTGTACACGATATGTAAAAAAGGGAAAGCCTCTCTCTTTCTCGACTGAATAGTCTTGAAGTCAATAGAAAGCATTTTTTCAACAAATGTTTGAAGCGGCTTCCTTCAACCCCATGTTACTGAAAATTCAGTTAACGTTTGAAACATTTCTCATTGCATTATAACCACAAATGCAACTTTTAATGCATGCAATTGGGACTATAAAATGTTTTCGGTCCCTAGTAAACAGAAATATCTGTTCAGCTGTAGGTTATAAAACTCACAAAAATGTCAAATGCTACAGAACATTGCTTAAAAATTGACAACTTTTCTGTCATGTGAAGACTGAAAATACTAATAAAAATTGTCCCTCTGTAAGAAAAAGACAGTAATTTGTCTTGCTGCTTATCTTCGGTGTTATTTATCTGGTATCTCAAATTGTGAAGGGAGACATATTTTTTGCTTTACAAAAAAGGGGTATATTGAAGATGGCCAAAAAAGGTAAAAATGCAGGTTTCTTTATACCTAGTGCACTGAATCACAGCAGCTGAGTCATATTCCCAGCATTATTTAGAATTAGATTCAAGATGATTCGCTTATTCTGCCAGTGGTTGTCATATGGGAGCAAGAGCATTCATCTTTCTTTGCCCTTACAGTTTAAATAAAGACCCCCACTGCTTTCTTTTCTCCAAGCCTCATCCACAATCTAATAGACTATTCCACTGGAGGGAGAAAAATACACCAAGGCAAGGCAACACAACTCGTTTCCCCACAGAAGAATGTGAGGAAGGGAAATATGTCATCACTGCACTGAGACATGCCGAGATCCCAAACAGTCCTAATGCACAATCCTCTTCTCCATCTCACTGGCTCTGGTGCAGGCACAACTTTCTTATCATGCTGAGCAAGTCACTCATGAACCTGGTTTGGCCCTTTGTGACTGTCCTTGATCTGTCCTCCTCTTCTGCAGAATCCTCTTGAGATTTGGGAAGTGCAAACACATTTATTCTGAAAACGTTCTCATCACTAATGAAGAAGTAGAACAGGTCAAGATGAATAATGTTTTTAATTTCTGTATGTTCTCTGTCTGCAGATTTATCCCAATTATTTGCAAAGGAGGACAGAACTCTATGCTGGAAGATGATTAACCTCTTTGCAAAGTACTCAGCAACATATTTGTGATTTGTGTGGCATGTTAGTGATATAATTTCTATGAAATATGCACCCTAAAACTTGGACCATTTCATGCCCAACTACTTTCAAAGAAGCACTACACTTGACTACATTTTTTTCTAAGCAAACAGCTGTTTTTCTGGTATTTTCAATCTTGTCATATTTATCTGTGAAAGTGATAAAGTTAAACTGCATAACACTTCGTGAAAAATTCAGCAGCAATTTATCCTTAGCATATGCTTGTCATTTCTTTCAGTGAAAGTTTTTCCAGTGTTTCTGGCTCCCTTGGACTAGCTCTTAAGATTTTTATTTCTGTATCTTTACCCTGTACAAGAATTAAAAAGCATTGGAAAAGAAAGGGTAAGAAGCCAAGATGACAAAATAGACACAGTAATTCAGTAAAGAAAGAAGACTTTAATTTCTTACCAAATTCTTCTTCTCCATCCTGGTCATCTATTAAGCTTACTGAGACTCCCAAATCCATGCACTTCTTGCTATGTGCCTTTGACTTCATATGCTTTGTTAAATTTCCTTAAGAAAAAAATTTTTAAAAAATTACCGGCTCTGTGAGTACACAAATGTCTAGAAATATATGCTCAACATGTCCATCTCTTCTTCAGGTACATTTATAACAACCAAATAATTTGATTTCACACTTGCTATAGGGAACCTTGTCCCTCAATGCAAGCTGTCAAGGGCTGTGGCAGATTCCCCATTCCAAATGCTACCAGCTTGCTGTCTACATTTCAGGAAGTTTTCTATTTAGATAAATTAGAAGAGGATGGAAATTCTAGACGATGATGTATTTTGTACTGGTGTAAGAGATCCCTCCTTTGTTTATTGCAAAGCATAAAAAGGGGTGATTCAGTCTTCAAAGTCATGTTGACAGAAAACTATCATGCAAAACTGAAGTTCATATCTTGCAGCTCTTACAGTATTTGATGAATTCCATTTTTAGTGTAAATATTTTCAATGCCAGCTTAAGCAAACATGTTAATTTTATTCAAAATCAGAGCATGAACATACTTGATCTTAATCTCAAAAGTGATATGTAGCTGAGAGGCCCCACAGGCTGCTCTCCCCTTCTCCTTTAAAAAGAAAATATGGTAAATATAAAATATCAGAAATAAAGAAATGGCAAAGAGTGGCTCAGATCTGTAAATGATGATATTTATGAAATGCATGTTACTAGAAGTAACTGCCCACCTTAAACTTCACAAAAGATGTTTCTTAGAGGTATTTAAATAGGAAAAATTAAAGTGTAATGCTGACTCTTCTATGGTTACGGAGTACTTTACTTCTGCTTTGAAATGAAGGTGGCAACTCATCCGAAATGTTGAAATAATTGTGAATATATTGACTCACAAACAGCACATTTCCAAGTTTTGTGCACTTTATGAAGCTGCTGGCTATACCCGTCATGAAGAGTGGCTTACCAAACATCATACACCCAACTGTGTGACCTGACTGCCAGCAGTAATGGCAAGAGCCAGGCACAGCAAATGCAGAAGAGGATGTGAATACAAGTATCTGCTACAACTGTAACCAGGGAGAACTGTAAAGGGGCAGAACTTAACTACTCCAACTTGGGCAGCACCCATCCTCTGCAAAAACCATAATCAGAATTTCCTGGGTTTGCACTCCAGCATTTCATCGTAAAGGCAATATAATGACCTGTCAGGATGCAGTGATGAGTTTTGACACATCTGAAGCCTATTCATCCCACTTTGTGCAGCACTAGGTTATTTCTTGGAAGTTTTCCACCCAACCGCTGAGTAGTCTCAAACCCACTAAAAACGCAAGTGTTCCTGAGGTTACAGCTCTGGGGGGAGAGTGGGATTGTTGCTAAATGGCGTTCAAAGCCAAGAAAAATTTTACTGCTTAGAATTATTTTGCTGAAATTATTTTGGCTGTGACCTTGTCCTGTCTGTTTTGCTTGAGTCCTGGATGAACCACTGTTTAATATACTGCCTGCATAAACTAGGATGCAATAAAGTATCTAAAGGTGTAAACAGGCTTCAAAAAGTAGAGGTTCAACTCTGGGTCTTAGAAGGTCAAGTGGTAAGTGAACTTTTGTCCTTCAAGGGTAAAAAAAAAGAATTTCAATATAGTAATTTATTTTTCTTTCCTGAAAATTGGTTGAGTGCCAACATGAGTACAATATATGTCCATCTCCTACCTTCAAAACACACTGTAAGGGACTTAAAATTTTATGTCCCATCTCTATCTAGGCTGAGCACCTAAGTCCGTCATTTGTCTTCACCTAACTTTCATCATACTCCCGTGATTTCCCTGTTCCACTCCAATTTCTCACCCACTGTGGCATGGCAGACAGCTCTGAATAAATATACAGAAGACAAAGGAAAAGCAGGAAATAAGAAACTACAAATATTTTAAGCATTAGACAAAAAAACCCCAGAGAGGGAACTTCTTTAGCTCATGAACGGCCAACTGTTAGAAGAAAAGAATTCTACTTTAAAGTAGAAAGAAAAAGAGGGAAAAACATACCCAGTGAAGTAGCCTTACCTTTAGTTTTGAAGGAAAAGTTGCAGTAATTGCAGTGGTAAGGACGGACATCAGTGTGTGTGCGGATGTGCTTCTTCAGCATGCTGGGCTTCTTGCAACGTATTCCACATTCCTCACAGATGTACTTCCCTCTCCCTCTCCCTCTCACATACACATAGTCTTCATTTGACTTGTACCTAGTAACGGTACCATAAGAGTAAGGCAATCAGTTGTAAAGGGAAAATGAGTCCAGCTAGAAACCCTCATCTAGCAGAATTTTTTAAATAACACATTAGATAAAAATCAATGACTGACAAAACCAATCACGCTCTTTTTCTGCTTACTCCTGCATGTATTTGTTAAATTCATATCTATATTTTTCACTAGCTAGTCATAGACTTGTTTAGGAATAGCAGCTAATCTTTTTTAATAAAGGTACTGTTGATACTAAGTATTTAAAGATTTCAAATTTCCTCTTAGCCACATACGAACATATTTTTTAAAGGTGTCAGTTCTTGGAAGCAGGTTTGAGCACCATGAAGGAGCTTTAAAAGAGCATCTTTGAGGCTCTGCCTTGTGCAGAAAAGGAACAACGTTAGTTACAACGATGGGAAAGTCTTTAAAACTCCCTACCAAGGTCCTCTGGACTCAGCCTGTGGGGACTGTCTCTAGATGGAAAAAGTCATTCGGATTCAATTACGTCCTTCATATTTCCACTCAAAGATGCCAAATGTGTTTAGCTTTTGTGACTTGGTCCTTGCAACGTCTGGATCTGAGCAGAGACACAGCAATATTTTACCTGGGCAGCTGGTAATGATTTAACTGCTGGCCTAGACTAGATTCAAACTGGGAACCAGTAACTAAAGCCCTACAGCTGACCGTTGAGACTAATCAAACATGCACTATTTGTGCTACAAAATTTTACAGGTGTCACAGGCACTTTTCTATTAAAAAACCTGTTTTATAAGATGTTGTACATAGTGCAACACCGTGGCTAAAGCAACTGTTATTCATATCAGGCAACAGATTTAAAGTATTATGGTGCAGGGAGGAGGACTCTCAGTAAATATTTCCATGGTTCTTTTCAAATCAGAGTTCTCCAGCCTGTGTATGCCACAGCAAGCTGCCAGACAGAAACGGCACCACAGGCTGCTGCATAGCCCCTGGACTATATCCTCTCCAGCTACAGTTATACAACCTTGCTGCAGAATAGGTATTATTTATCATGTAAGAGAAACATAGGAACAGAATTTACATCTCTGGCTGTATCTAGCTGCCCTTAGTGCTGATTAATGCTCATTCCTTGGAAAAAAGAATGAATCGCGCTGCCTACTGTTCTTTATTTTATTACCCCTTCTCATAACTCTCATGGCTGCATGCTACTGATGACTTTCCATTTTTCTTGGAAACATAAACCAACATCCACAGATCACAATATGGGAACAGTTGTTTAAAATAAATCAATCAGGAAGCAACATCTCTGCAAAGTCTAGAATCTAGGGAAAAGTATCTTCCCAATGGTATCTAGTATACAAAGTACAATACTTGCCCTCCATCAAATATTTTAACTCTTCTTGGTACAGTTTTGATAAAGGAGTTTTCTTTATCATGCTCAGTGCTTGATTCAGAGTTTTCTTTATTGCTGAATTCAGTTGGAGTCAATTTTTTCCTATTTAATGCTCTCTGAAAGAAAATGAGATATGCTTGTCATTAAAATTAATGTCTTTCATAATCTATTCAAACATTCAAGTTATGGTGAATAAAAGCATCATAAAAGCCACAATTCTAATAACTGATTTTTAAAACTGTTAAGATACATGAAACTAAAAATATCTTTTGCCAAATTTCTTCTCTACTATGAATTGCCCGTTTGTGGACTGCTAAATCTACGCAGAGATTATGGCCCTGTAGGAAACCAGGAACGCTTTGAGTGTGAAGTAGAACATTACTTTTCCTTGTCCTGGGAAGATGAAGGTGCTGCTTTTTAGCTCACAAATAGCCTTCAGAAAAAGATGTGTACAATCAAAGTGAAATGCCTCCTGAACAGCAGCAGCTGGACCAACCTGTCTGCTGACCCAGGACACAGCAACACCTCATGGCTGGCAGGAGGTGCCTTCCCAAGGCACAGCAGAGAGGAGAAGGGTGGGAAGGAGGGGTGTACCTAGGGAGGTTATTAACAGGTAACATTTCTGAGTGCTAATACTTTTCAAGAGCTCTTTTGCTCTGGAGACTGACTATTCCCAGTTTGGTGAGGTTATTAACAGGGGTTCCAGAAACCTTCCAAAGCAAGACTCCACACTTCAATTCCTACTGCCAGACCAAATTACAAGAAAAAGCATACAGTTGTCTAGCAGAACAAGATTATATTTCTTTATTTTTCCTGATTATTAGTCAAGGAACTTTTTGCTTTTTTTGTTTGCTTTAAGGAGGATGAGTTCCCCCAACATTTGCCAATTAAAATCTACTCCTTCCAAGTCTAAGATTTTTATAAAATGGGCAACAATGAAGAAATTATCCAATTAGCCAGCAATTATTACTGCTGTATTTATACTGTTCTACCCACGTAGCTGGCACATTTACCTCATTTGCTCATATTGATAAGTGAACAAAATGATGAAAGGAAAAAAAAAAGTCTGGCCTTATGTTTTTCACTCATTATAAAATTTAATGCTGTAAGCTTGTGAATTCTTGGAAAGAGGAATGAATTCACTGGCTGGCTTAAAATGACTGTTGAATTATGCTGGTTGTTACATACGTTGAAGGGTGACATCATTCTGGCACCCAGTCCTTGCCCATTGTCCTTCATGCAGCCTCAGACACCACCTTCACTTCTAATTCCCACATGATAAGGAAGTAACACAGATGAGAGGAAACGCATCTTCCTATTCAATTGAAAGCCCCAAGAAGCTGCACCTGCACAAGCACTACCCCAATACAGCCCTCTGGACTGATTCGGGCTGCATTTTGAAAGCACACATGACAACTCTGCCTCTGTGTAGGAAGAAAGAAATTTCACCCTGCATGTTTTAACAGCACTCATACAAAGTGAAAGGAGATGATGTTCTGGATGAGAAATATCAGAAGTGAAGCCTGCTCCAATCATCACAACTCAGCCATTCTGCAGTTCCTATACACTACCTGGGACATGAACTGCTTTTGTTTCCACTGCAAACAAAGAGTAACAAGGTGACATTTGTAGTTTAACAGGAAGAGAGCTGTGGAAAATACAGAATACACAGAATAAACCAAAACCACATAAATATTCCCAGCAGCTGAAATAATGCAATCTTTAAATATACTAATTATTTTTTTCCAGATTTTATTTTCAGTAGTGAAAAGACAAAGGAAAAAGATTTCAGAAGCATTATACTCATGCTGTTATCCAAACTATGATGAAACTGTTGTAATTAGTTGTATATTCAAAAAAGCACTCAGAATGCAAAAACTACCATAAAACCAAATACCACTGATTCTCTCCCTAACCCTTTTTTTTTTTTTTTTAAGCATGTGTTTATGTACAGACAGAATACAGCCCAACTTATGTGTTAAAATTATTTACCTCCCCTGCTGTACTTCAGTTTGCTGGTTATTTGCGACTTTAAGCAATTGTTTTAGTGTCTTGGATGTGCAAAATACTGCTATCAGAGTAACAGAAACACTGAGTTTGTCACAGAAATGATCACGGATAATGAAAAAAGCAGTCTGTCTTAGCTTTTTCTGAAAAAATTTAAATTGATGATGAAGATGACTTGGGCCGTTTGTACATTTTAAAGAGCAACCAGTCTCTAAGAAGCACAGGTTTCTTTTGTGGAAGTCCTTTAATGTACCTCACTTGAAATCCCCCCCAAGCCCCACATGAACTGGTGGAAAGGGCAGAAAAACAGCAGTGCTGTAAAATGTTCTTCTCTATGATTACTTCTGCCTTCTGTTTCTAACACAGTCTTGTCTCTCGACTCCCATAGAGACAAAGATCATGATTCATTTCTACTTTACTCATTTTGTTCCAATTTAACTCCACTGTCCTCAATTACTGGAATAAAACTGAAAAAGAATTGCTCTTAGGGCTGCCCAGAGACCAGAGTTCAACAGATACTTCTGGTACTTCACAACATCCTTTGGAAAAAAAACATGCTCGCAGCTTGAATCATCAAAATTACAAATTTCAGATTAGAATATTCATTAAACATTTTTCCCAGTGGCACACAGCCACTTGGGGAAAATGTTTTTAATATCTTTAAACTTTTACTAGTTTACACATAAAAATCATCTGCATTTAACTACTTTCCAGTGGTGAGCTGGACTGTTGAGGCATATCATCCAAGAAAGGAAAGCTTTCCACAGTTAGGAGAAACTTTCCATTCTTCAGCCTATCCTTGCTCAAAAATCATCACCCTGGAATATTGCACATGCTACTGATTCACTTTAGGAAGAAGAGCCAAGATCAATGTGGAGGCTTGAGAAAAAAACCCTGCTATAACACCACCAGTGAGTTCAAGTGAGGAAAACTGGTAAAAAGTAGTAATAAATTGGACAATAAAATAAAAAAAGCAGGGAGATAAAATAAGCCTTTCCATGCAGGTGAAACCTCCTGTTACATTTTAACATGCTGCACTCATTCCAGGAGCTTCTTTCACAATAACATTTTGTGGTTTGTTTTCTGAATCACTGGAACAGGGCAACTTCACCTATTGCCTTTGAGCAGTGAATTGTGAAGAGCAAACAAAGTCCCAGGGTTCCTTTCTGTTTGCGCTTTGTTCACGTGTATCTTCCTCTCCCATGGGACCTATTGTTGAAAGAACTGCCTTTTTTTGTGACAGTGATTACTATGGTTATGCAGCAGCACAAGGTGTCTGCAAACATGGTTTAGTTCTGGGGGCAAACCCATAATAGTTCAGCAAGTTGCTTTATCTCAGTGAGAAGATCAGCAGTTATAGCCCCGTGAGCAGAATACTCCAAACGAGTCTGGAAAGGGCTACAGCTGTGAGAGAAGAGGTGAGACATAACAGTACTGCATTTTTACTATTATTCGTAAACTGGATTACAGTGGCACTTAAAGCTCTCTGTCAAGTCAGGGTTAAAATGTGCAAACCACTTGAGCAAACACAACCCCCAAGACCTGTGATCTAAACTATGGTCCCCCAAGGAACTCAGGACTCCACCAAGCTTCTAAGCAGGAAATCAACCATATATTTTTAAAGAATTATTTGCTATTTTCTTCATTGGCTTTGTTTGTGCTGGGTTTTTTCGTTTTTTGTTTGGTTATTTTTTAATGGAATATTAATTTCCAAAATGAACTCCCATGTTTTCCACCCTCAGTCTCCAACAAAAAAAAAAAGCCCCAGTGGAATTGCTGGGCCTGAGCTGAGGAATTTCAATTTTTGCTTTTTTTAAACATGGCTTCTGTGAGGAAGTTTCCGAGTTGGCATCAGCTATTTCATTACCAGGTCTAACTGGAGACTGCTAACACAGAGGTATATTGTAACAGCAGGAGCACCAGCATCATTCTGGAAAGCAGCTGAAATCCTGCTGCTTAAATCGTCAGAAGGGAAAGCAGACAAACTCTGGAAGTATTAGATAGAAATACCTATCAGGTCTTTGAAATTTTTAACTTCTGCCATGGTACATCTTGCTCATACAGTCTGAGGTGCCAATTAAACTCTATTTGGTGCTTCACTTTTTTCTTTAGTAATGGCTCTGAGCAAAGCCTGTAAATCAGCCCAAGAAGAGCTTAAAATCTTCATTTCCATCATGCTCATGGGCATCATTCAAAATGTCAGCAAGAAAGACTGAAGAAAGATTAGTAACTGTGTTTCTTTTGTGGTAGAAGCACTGTAAATGTATCTGACAGCTGCCTATTACAGCATTTAAGCACTCCTGGAGTGTTTTAAAATGGTACTGTCAAAATATTTTTGCAAAATAATATTACCCATTATTTGTATTCTAAACAGGTTTTGTTTATACAAAAAGTCTGTTTTTCCAAAAGGCATACAATTGCTTTGCTATCACAGAATTTCTTCTGATAGACTGCTCTTTAAAAATAAAACAAACATGACTCAATGACACAAGGATGTGAGACTTGCCTTAGAAAGATTTGCTCAACTACATACAATGAAAAAAGCTAAACATTTGTTTCCTTTTTTTTTTTTTTTAATTTAGCTCTATTTAAGTGCAACATCTCATCAAATGTATGAGGAAGCAGGCTGAAAAAAAATGTAGTAAGACTTAAAACCAAGGCAACACACTAACATGGAACCAAAAATTTGATTCAACTACTGCACTAAAACAAAATCAGCAGCCTGTATGCATTTTCTGCATTATGGATAAAGTTTTGAACTCCAATACTAATGTTAGCAAGTCTCCCACTGATTTCAGGAGGAACAGGTTTAGCTCCACTGCCCTTTTAGCCTTAAAGGTTTCAGCGTATTTTCTAAACTCACCCAGTAATTCTGAAACTCCTTCTTCCTATCACACAGTTTCTCTTCCTATTGCCTTTCTCCCTACTGACAATATTGTATCTTAGCAAAACATCCAGCAGACACAGAAACATTCCAGCGTGATCTCTGAGAGCAGCAGTTTCTGTCCCTCAACAACCACACAAGTAAGGGTCTTTTTTTGAGGCTGTGGAATGTCTCCTCTAGAGTGACTGCTGGCCTATGGACCTGACTCCCAATATCTGGGACATCTTACTGATGGCAGTAGGACAAGTAACAGTCACTTTTATGCCCTTGCCAAACCATTCCCATGCCCTGAAGGACCATGGAGAAACGGAGGTCTGTGCCTGATGCCTCGTTTTTGCCAGCTCCAATGTGTTTGGCACCAAAGACATGGTGTATGCAGCACAGAGGAAAGAAAAGCATGAAACTGTGCTGCACACTTTAGAGAGCTTTACAACTTCAATAGATAGGACAATGAAAGCCACTGCTGGGTGCATTGCAGAGACAGACACCTGCTGCCATAATGCGGGGTTAAGAGCCACCCTCACCCATGCACAACTGTGGTTCAATCACTGAGGAACATCAAATCCAGTCTAAACCAGACAGCTTTGGTCCTGTCCATAACAAAACTGTCCAGCAAGTAAAATCTTGATCACATCTGGGCAGCCTCAAAACAGCTAAGGAAATATCAAGAGACCATTTTGCTCTGCCACTTTGGACTCTGGAATGATGTGGTTTTTTCCGTGGGTCACAACCTTTGCCTGGATTACATTCCTCAGCACAAGATTTAATGTTATATTTGGAACCATATCAATCCATGAAGTTGTCAGTGGTTTTATGGCAGTGACAATTTTGTTTAAACCTTGGGGTTTTTGTCATTATTTTACACCACTGATTAACCTAGGGAAATGGTATATTGTTCCTCTCACAATTAGATGATCAGTGATGGTGAAAACTGTTTTCATAGTGTATTCATGGACACCTGTCAAATCGAGCACTCTTTTGTAGCAGAAAATACCTGCTGACTTTTAAGGCAAAATATGCTATTATGATCTTAAAGTAATTTAAGTTAGAAGCGTTTAAAAGAATATTTATATGAGACTTATTTTGTTCTACCCTTTGCATGACAAAAAAACAGCCAAACACATTTCTGCCACAATGAACACTCAATACAGATTTAAACCCAGGGACTAATTTCCATTAAAAAATGATAAATCGTTATTAACAGGTTTCCTAATTGAATTACTTAAGATCTTTTTACCAGTTTGTACCAGCATAATTAGAAAAAATAAGCACATATATGGTATGTGCCAGGCATATTACATTCTCTAAAATGTGAAGCATGATTTCCAAAGCAAATCCCCTTCAAATGATCAGTATACATCAAATATAGCTTAAGTACCTTGGTTAAGCTGTTCTTCCACTTGCTTGAATAGACCAATACATCAGATCTGGGGTGTGTAGTTCTTGCTAGAGTGTAGAGTGGTTTTTCAACTTTTTGCTTGGAATTGAGGAGGGAGAGAGCTACCTTTGTTGACAAACCGAGTGGATTGGGGTTGTTGGCACTAATTGTCCATGTAGAATAGGCCGAGATTTTCTGATCGTTTTGTAGCAGATGCAATGGTTTCCTCTTCATGAGGTAACACCAGGTAAAATTCGTTGTGGTCTTGAGGCTTGGAAATGACAACCTCTGTATTTCTCCTGCATTCATCACAGCCAGTGTCGCTACAGGCTTTGCTTGGCATGAGCTGCTGATGTGGGTGCTCTCATCACTGTTACTCGGGGACCTTCTTTCTTGGCTGCTGCTTACAGCGTTGAGAATAGAACTCTGGCTATTCACTGGAGACAATTCAGAAGGTTTCTTAACTACAAACACTGGTGATGTGGAAGACTTCAGGTCTTCTGATTCTGGTGACTTCTTTAGGGTTTCTGAAACCCCAGTGTCAGATGACTGATGGTCAGGCAGATCTGAAGTACTGGCCTTGCTGCTTTTTTCATGCTGTGTAACAACATCAGAATCCAAGAGGTGATTTTCAAGAGGCTCTGTGGTGCAAACCTGTCTTACCAAAACTGGTTTCTTTTGCTTACTAGTAGGGTCATTGGATCTAACATTCAGTGAATGTAATGGCCTAGCATCTGTCATACAAGCAGCTCCACTCTCATCTTTCACACGTTTTTGCTGTTTTTCCATGGCAATATCTAAACTGTTTGCTGGAGAAAGCATTCGTTTACTTGAAGCTGTAACTTCTGGTTGAGGGAAGAGTCCACTAACTGGCACTTTCTGAATGATATTTGAAGAGCTCGACAAAGGTGAATTTCTGGTTCCACTTTCCAGTGGTGAATTTTCAAATTCAAATGAATTTGGCAAAGTCCTCTGATGATCTTTGTGAGATTTTGGCAGCTGAGTTTTGCCTTCAAGCGTTGGCACTGTCACAACATTTGTTTTGCAGACGGAATGATTTCCCTGATCCTGGGTCACTAAAATGTGAGGCAAGGGAGTAACAGTTGCGAAGCCATAGGACGGCATACTGCTCTGAATACGGACGGGAACCACAAAAGGAGGAATCTGTTGTATCTGACTGCTGCAGTTATTAGGAACAATTTGCTTTAGAGGAGGAACGGAGTATGGATTAGACATATCAGAGAGCTTTGTCTGCACTTCAAAGGAGGATGCATTCTGGTCCACCCCAATTTGACTTGGACCAGTCTGAGTTGATGAAGTATTTTTTAGCAATTTAGAAGAGTATGGCTGACCTATATGTAATGTTTTAACTTGAAGTTGATACTTTGGAGCAAAACAGTCCTTTTTTTCCTCAGGATGACAAGAAAGCGAGTTCGTGCTTGCTTGCTCCTCTTGGCCTGATGGTTTAGTAGATGATTGGGAAGGCTGGTGAGTCAAGGATGGCTGGCCTTGATTATTCAACATGTAATCTAGAGGCTGCTGAGCCGAAGACAGGCTAACAGGATTACAATTTTGAATTGTTGAATGAGGCCTGGAGTTAGTCTGTAAATGCTGAGTACTTGAAGGAAACTCCACCAAGGATTTGCCAGAGGTCTGCAGCCTGTGCAATGGCACTGTGGGCGCATCTGTGGCATGAGCTGCCTGCAATGAAGAAGTCGATTTCACTTGAGACTGTTGATTTTCTGGAGCAATATTTAAAGATATTTGTCTTACAAATGGCCCCCTCCTCCTTTCTAGCAGAGGCACGTGTCCAGCAGCTCCATTTGCAGATGACACCTTTGGAGTGGCTACCTCTATGAGCGGAACAGGTTTTGATGGAGACATGCTTCCACAGTCAAAAGACTTACTCCTGTAGTCCACAACCTCCATCGAGGGCTGCGTGCAGCTGATTTGCTCTGAGGCAGCACGTCTCATTTCCCGGTAATGAGGTCCAGGCACTGCCAGTGCATGTGAGCCAGCAGGAATCATGAGGAATTCTGATGACTTACTGACAGGCTCTGCTTTGGAAGGATTCTCAGCCTTCAAAGTTTCATCTTTATCAAGTGAAGTTGAGAAACTGGAGGCATGAGACAAGCTACTCTCCCGACTTAGGCTTCTGGAAAGTGTGGAGTCAACGCTTGATTCAGCAGATGAGTGTTCCATTTCAGCCAACCGAATTCTCTTCTTCTTCGGTGGAAGCTTTTCTGTTGGCAATTTTGACAGCGTTTCACTGCGTTGTGGCCAGTTAAACCTTTCTGTCTTTTCTGGGTCACTGCATTGGTTTTCTTGGTCTCTGTCTGGTTCTTCTGTGACCAATATTTCAGGAACCTGGATGTTATGCTGGCGAACGAGTCTTGATGGCTGAAGTGGCGCACTTCTCTCATTAGAAAGTAACTGGCTTCCCTGAACTTCCCCTCTAGGTGGTTCTGATGACAAGGGTTGGTGACGCTGGGGAGTGCTCAGATGAGAGTGTCTGTCTTCCTGGATTACAACCGTATTCAAAGAGCGGTGCTTTGCAGCCTTGGTGGGCTCTTGAGAAGAAACTGGTGATACTCTTTCAAAAGACTCTGATTTCTCAAATGAGCTATTTCTGCTCAGTGAATTTGTGTGCTGTATTACTGAAATGCCAGTCCCTTGTCTTTTCAACTCCACCTTTTCTTGCACAGCTGAACTTGTCTGCTTTTCAATGAGTGGAGCCATCTTTGTCTCAGTAGTCTGATCTGTGCCACGAGCCACAAGCTGAATTTGGGAATTCTGAAGCAGAAGTTTATTTGGTTGTTGTGATCCTACCACGGTTGTGGCGCTGTGTTTTGACAGACTGGAAGAATTTGCTGGCTTGCTTTGGCCTTCTGTGTTCTTTGATGCTACACTCGTATCATTTTGCTGTGGGTCATCATCATCACCAACGCTTTTCATTTTCCTTCTTTTCCTTATCTGGGGTGTCTGCTCCCAGATACCAGTTGAAGTTGTGACTCTGTAGTGTAGAATTTGAGGCTGTGTACTGTTCGGGGCAGTTTTGTGCTCAGGCTCTCGGACTGCTGCTTTAGTTTTAGGTCCATGCAACTCTGAACAATAAAATTTCTTGTGATTTTCAAAATTTTCCAGTTTTCTATATCTGTTCCTGCAGGTTTCACATTCAAACATTGTTCCGCGCACCTGAGGGGACTTCTTTGTTTTTTCTAAATTTGACCCCTGTGCCAGGGATTTGCTCCTTTGCAATAAGGATTCGTTTGATAAATTACACCCCAGATAACCTTCTTCTACAGATCGCACTGGTCCAAGACCTTGGCTTTCACCAGTAGAAGAATCTTCTATTGCTGCCTGTCTAACCAGGGTCCGGGGATGTCCACCTTGGTTCAGTGGAGTAGCAGGTCCTGACACAAAAACATCATCATATAAAGAGCCAATTTTGTCATCAAATGACTGGCTTCCTCGAAGGGGATGAGAGGGAGGAATGACATTAGGAGGTACTGCTGAGTAACTGGTGGTAGGCATGGAATTACTTCGTGTTATAGGTAAACAGTCAAGGGATGGTACAGAAAGAAGAAAAACTTGCTTTGATTTCTCAGTGGGTGTGAAAGGAGACTTTGGTATATCAGAGCTTGAGCTAGTTCTTCTTCCCATGGGCTTTAAATCAAACTGGAAAGAATCCTTAAATATGTAGGATTTTGGTGAATCTATGCTTCCTCTTCTTGAAAGAGATGTTCTTCTTGGTTTCACGCTATCTAACTGTTTGTCATCCACAACAGCTTCATTATCAGAAATTAACTTTGAGATACGCTCCTCAAGAGTTTTTGTTGCCAAGGGGGGTCGCATTTGGCCAGAGAGAATCACATTTTTTTCAGCACAAACAGTTTGTACCACTGATGCTACCATGCCACTTGCTCGCGGCACACAGGGCAGGTTTTTATTTGGATCTTTCTCAGAGGCCAACAACCCCCTTACAAAAGGAGCTGGAGGGCTCATTGTTTGATCGGCACTTTCAGAACGAGAGAAATAACCAGAATCAGTACTACCTAGACTTCTAGGGCTCAAAAGACATTTTCCTTGCTGATCTTGAGAACCATCAGTTGCCTGTTGTCTCTGGAGCTGAGCATGCACTGGTCCTCCTGTAGATCCCAGCTGTTCCTCTAATAGGCCTGCTTCTACTTTCTGATGCTGCTTAATGTCATTCTCCTTGAATGAGGCTGTATGTGTTATATTTGACTGAAGAGTTGTGGCTTTAGAATCTCCTTTTCTCTGTGCTGCAGCAAGCTCAGGTGCTGGCTCTGACACTTTTGGGCTATCGGCCCTCAATGGAGAAACATTTACAGGATGAACTACTACTTTTGGCAAAGCTGCTCTTACTTGAGGTTCTGAATCATGTAATGAAGAATCACGTGGTATACAGTCTGGGTTGCTTACTGGAATAGGGCTTCCTTTCTGCAGTGTTTCTGCACTCGAAATGACTTTCACTAACTGTGCAGGTTCCAGTTCTTGATCATCTTGTCTTTCATCTGCAGTGCCTTCATCTTCACTTTCACCGCTTTCTTCCACATCTGAATGAATGCTAAGTGCTTTGTCCGAGTCATGAGATAAGAAGAGGCCACCTGAATCTGGTTGTAGGACAAGTCCAAGTTTGATAGCATGTGCATGAGATTTTTTGTGCTTGTAGAGATTGCTTTTGGTTTTAAATGAAAACCCACACGTCACACAAGGATACGGTCGCTCTCCAGTATGGGATCGGATGTGCTTTTGGAGAACACTGGGCTTGGCACAGGCCCGATTGCAATACTCACAGACATATTTCCCTAGCTTTTTAGGCTTCTGGTCTTTCAAGAGGTTACATATTTGTTCTACACCATGGTTTACAACTGATGCTATCTGGGCTGAATTATACACGGGACCTATAGACAAGTGTGTTGAACTCGATGAGTTAATCGACAATGGTGAAGACGAAGTAGCTACTAAGGGGTTTTGAGAAAAAACCTGAGTTACAGTGGAAGATGAGGTGTGAACAACAGACGAAGTCACTGCTATGCTGTAGATCTGCTGGAGCTTGGGGTTTTCTTGACTCTGCTGTTGCACCAGCGACCTAGTTAAACTTGGACACATAACAACCTGGTGATTTTGCTGACTGGGTTTAGTAATAAGGTCTTGTGAATGAGAAACTGATTGGCCTTGTGCTTGTCCAGTCTTGGCTGTTGTTGCTACATGCACATTGTTCAACGTACACGGGTAATAGTGAGGCCCAGCTGCAAACTCCTGCTGTGACAAAACAGACTGATTTTGGACACTTATTGTATTGGACGTGAGACTAGAAGAGGTGCTTACAGTTTTATTTGGTCTCAGTTTCTCTATTTGCATTCCATAAGGGGGGCACTCTTGTGCTAAGGTGTTCAATTCAGGCTCCATAGCTTTTAGTAAGACATCGAATGCAGTACGTGTACATGGGGATGACGTACTGCAATCAACAAAATCAATACATTCATTACTGTCAGTCTTTGTATTACTTGATGAGGAGTTTGAGGGAAGCTTCCTCTCTGCTGAGTTCAATTGGTTTGCATCAGTATCCCCTGCTGCCTGTTTACACAAATCTAAGGACTGATGTGTCAGTGAAAGCTTTGTCTCCATTGATGTCTCAGATTTGGTTGTTTCAACGCCAATCTCACCACTAAGTGCTCCCCCATTTTGTTTGGTAGACTGATTTCCATTTTGTACAGGCAGGTGATCCTGTGCAGTGGCATGTTCAGAGGCATCAGGAAGAGCTTTTAGTGGTGAAGGGTCTACATTTTGCTTAACCTTGACTTCAGCGGGGCTTCTTAAAGGCGATTTTGGTATTTTTTTAAGATGGTTTTCAGATACAATCTTTTTTCTTTTCACACCTTTAATTGTATCTTGGGTTCCTCTAGTACCAGCATCGGTGATTTCTATTAAAACACAAAAAGAATAAAAAAGAATATTCAAACTGGGTAATGCAGTATATTTTTTATTTATACCATGTTACCAACTCTAAATTTCAACAGTAAGCCCTGGGGCAATAGGACTGTCTGTTTCTCCAGCCTCCACTACTTTCAGTTAACAGTAAATGTATCTTAGAGAAGATCTACTTTGTTTTCATCGAAAATGAGCAATGCTCTCTAGCTAATGCTCGAAGACATAACAAGAGGAATTTACTATAGGAAAAGCTTCAAAGGAAATTTAAGAAAAGGAAGGCTACTGAAGGAATATTTTGGCAACTCCTCTTCAGACAAATAAAAGAAGCCTCTCTCTTGCACTAATTTAAAAATTCAAATCATTATAGGAAGAAAATGAAGAACCAAGACACACATGTCATGTTTGTCTCTTTTTCCATCTATATGTTCCTGTAGTTAAGGAATGAACACAACTTCCTCATGGCTATATTTGTAAGTAGATTTATCATGGAAATGGCACAACCACCCACACCATCTGTCAAATACTATATTTCAAAGCTCCAATTACTGAATTTCAATAGCATTTCAGATGAGCAACTACTGTGGATGAATAAAATCAGTCACACTTAAATGACTTTCTATTTGTGCATCATGAAACAAAATAAACTAAATTTGAATTATTTCATTACTAGCTACACTTGCTGCTAATTTTAAGCAGATATGTATGCAGAGTTTCAGGGGGGTAGGGAATAGCAAACGAATTGGAGCATTATTCAGCAGAATAATTTTGTAGGAAGCAGTTATATTTGTAGACAGTCCAATTCCCTCCATAACAAAAACCACATATAGACTGAATTTCAGTGTTGATACACAGAAGCCTTTTTTTTAGTGGATACCCAAGTTACACACCTTTGTCTACCTCAAATATATGATAATCTATCAGCTTTTTTTTTTTTTTATTCTATCCTAACAGATGCAGTCATAGCCACTGGCTCAGCCAGCATCACTGGTAGCACAGAGGAAGCTAAATATTAAATTGATGTAAATTAATTTTTTTAAGCTTTAACAATTCCTTCATCAGGCTGTTAGCAAAATGCCTATTTGTCTGACTGCCAGTATTAAAAGCAAAGGAGGAATCTGACATGACTGGAGGGCTGATGGCTCTGGGAAGGTTCAGACACACACATTTTGGGAAGTAGCACTGAGTAATCCCATGCAGTTTTTCCTGCATGAGTAAATCAGGAAGAAAGGTTTATGTGCACTTCTAGGTAAAGAACAGCCTTATTTATACAATAATGTATAAAGGGACGAAATTATCACAGTCAACTTCACAAGGAGGCAAGTGGAGAAAGCTCAGACTTCCCCATATCCATCAACCCTACGGTCCCTTGGACTGGCACAAGGACTGTCCTCTTGCAGAAACACCAGCTGGATTCCATACTGTGGTGGGAGGAAAGCCAATGCATTGTGTGCATCCGACAAGAGATACTGTAGCCGATGAATCCAGAGTGAAATTCCTGTTCCATGTAGAGGAAATCCAGGCAATGCCTATAGCTTGTCTAGCAGAAGAAAATGCAAAAGTAACCAGTAGGGGAAAAATAGCAAAGATGTTATGTTTTCTCCATGCCAGAGCACAACCCAACTGGGATGTGTGCTAATGCAGGACACTTGGAATTTCAAAATCTAATTTCTGTCTCAAAGCAAACTTAATTATACACATATATTCAGCTAGGTTGAATGGATATTCAGATTACCCTGCAAACTGAAAGATTAAAAACTTACATATCACACAATGTGCTGGTTTTGGCTGGGGTAGAGTTAAATTTCTTTACAGCAGCTAGAATGGGAATTACAGAGTCTTGGCTGCTGATCACAGCACACATAATTCCTTGCAAATGTGGAAGCTCAGCAGAACCTGACCCATTCCTCTCCCAGCCCTACTAGAGAAAGCTTACCTATGAAGAGTAAGAGTCTCATGAAAGAGATGCTTGAATCCCTTGCCAGAACTACTGGCTCCAAATCCTACTTCTGGCAACTTTGTGCTCCTCCTGGGCATCCAGAAAGAAATTTCTGTGGTAATTGTTCACTTAACCTTTAAATGAACTTTGGATTTATTGCTGTATCATCAAAACCTATTCCTATCAGGCTGGATTTAACATATTCAAAGCCAAGCAATCTTTCATCACAATATTTTGTACTTTCCATTGCTTCACAATGTAATAGTGACTTACACTAGTAAGTTATCATTCATGTTATTAGTGGTCAATTCTTTACAATTCATAGTCTACTGCAACTGTTTTTTCTTCAATAACAACAAAAACCAGTTTTACATGAACCAAAGAGAAAATAACAAGGTAATTATATAAAAGCGTGCTTTTAGCCATGGTTTGGTGATCTCTCTGAAACATGGCCACGTTAATTGAGCATAAGTGATTTGGTTCCTTTTATGTGCACACTGTAGCTTTTGTGCTGTCACAATCACGCCTCCACACTGATCATACTGCTGGTGTTTGTACCAGAGTGCTACGGGAAGAGCTGCGCAGATTACACAGCTAGGAAGGTAAGAGTGCTATGAATTGCAAATATCCAAGCAAATGTACACAAAAAAAAGACTAAGGTGTTTCATATTGCAGCAATTGAACAAGCAAATGATGTGGTGCTTCCTGATGTCAGAGTATTGAAAGCTACTGCTTCTGGGTTTCAACGATACAGGATTCAACAAGGATACTCAGCCTGCACAACGTACTGGTGAACTGGAAACCAACACAGCTGAAAGATATAATGTGGCTTACAAAGCCTTAAAGGAAGTAAAAATGTATCTCTAATCTATCAACCAAGCAATTAAAAAGATTAATTCACTTTGAATAACAAAATCAGGATTTTCCGTAATCTCTTTACTGCTTTACTTTTTAAAATGCTGTTCAACACATGCCAAGGTATAAAAATCGTTCGGGAAGTTGAAAAGAAAAGAAACAAGAACAGAAGTAAGTTCTGCATTGCATTACATATAGAAAAAGTATTTTTGTCTTCAGTCTTCACAATCACTAACTGTGCTGCTTCTATACTGACAAAATTCCAGTCTACTAGAATCATGAGAATTAATTTTCTCTTTGTATTTCTGCCTCTACATTTTTTGTGATTCCCAGAGATGGAGTCACAGAATTGCTTCAGCGTACCTGTCCATAAAATCTTGTAAAATGTACTTTCTTGACAATGACTTTAGATGGCCTAAAAATTGTTTAAGTCCTGTGTTTTACCCTACTCTTGGATAATTTTGAAATCTTTATTATTATTCTTAATGGAAATATTCACCTAACGTTTGCTAAAAAACAAATTTCTGGCATACCCAGAAAAAAAAAAAAAAGGAACTACCAACAACTTTGCTTCACTTATTTTTACCTTTTCTTTTTGTATAGGTCTTTGCTTCATATTCCCAGCTTATGTTGAAGATATTCCACTGCACGTTTCTTAATCTACAGCTATACGACTGCACAAAGGTCAACTGCATCAATATTTCCATTTATCAACAAAACTGGCAGAAAGCATCAGTCCCTAAATGCTAAACACTCCTCTGCCTTGCAACTTTCAGGAGTGTGATGACTTGCCAGGGCCATCCACGTACCCACATCCACAAACTGACACTGAACAACAAGAATGTAAAAACATCCTCATGTGGAAGGAAAGAATGAAGTTGATCTGCTTTTCTTTCTCTCCCTGCCACGTCATGTGCTCTGCTCACTCGCTCTGCAGTCATCCAGCCATTATCATCATTCAGTGGTAATTTCCCTTTTCCTCTGGTGGTGAAATGCTATGGTTGAGAACTGCTGTCACTTCAATCAGATGTCTAAAAAGAATCATTCTCATAAGCTGTATTACATCAAATAGGCTTAAGTTACCCAGGCCAGGAGAAGAGGGGATAATGTCACTGTGCTCAGTACCTCACTTTCCACGTTCCACGGACACCAGAGCATCTACTTTGTGCTTTGCCTGGCTGGCTTTGTTCTGCCTGCTCTCAAGATTCTCCACTTAATTCCTTTGCTTTGGCATGAATTCTGCACTCAAAACATGACAAGAAAAAGCTGAAGTTTCTAAACATGATTTTGTTCACCTACAGTTGCTCTGATGCACGTTGCTCTGTGCACAGGAGACAGAACAAAAGAACAGAGGTGTGATGGTGTAGATAGCAATCTGCAGAGTAACTCATGCAGCAAATAGGAGAAGTTATAAGTGATCTGATTTTTTCTTCCAAAGCATTTACTGGTGAACCAGACAGTGTCTTGACAAAATGATCTCAATGGTTTTGTTTAACTTCCAGAACTGCCTGTCTCAAAGTCTACATGTTATTATAACACCTACTCTCTTCTAACAGAGCTACAGGCTTGAACTTAAAGAAAAGACTAAGAGGGAACCAAGAAAGGGCATTTCTCCCTTCTCCCTCAGTGCCATCCTGTGAACATGGAGCAAGGAACCACTGTCTACCCCTGCAGTCCAATGAGCACCATAATTTTCATCAAATGCACTCACTTCACGCTGCAGAATTTAAAAAATCACTACAGGCTCCAATACAAAGACCAGACTTTCAGATCCAAGAGCCTGATCTTTAGGTCCTAATCTGTACTTTAGCTCTCAGGGCACTGCAAATAAGACCAAGTCTCCTCTGAAAGTTTTCAATTACTAATTGATGTCTTAAATGAACGTCTAAGAGGTTACTCTGACACCTGACTATGCTAGTGATGGAAGAACTCCCAAAAGAGAGAGACTGCTACTAAGTATCTTATTCTGATTCAAACGACGCTTTACATACTCTTTAATTTTGATTTCACTAAAACTATCAAAAGCACTCATGAATCACCTCACTGGGTTTGTTTCCATGAATAAGTAAAGAACATCTTTATGAAATAAAGAAGTAAATCTTGCTGGCAAATATAAGGCCACCAGAACTCACATTCCATGCAGCAAGCAATAACTGAATGTTTGTTTTTTAATAAATTACCTTTTTAGCTTCATACTGCTTCCTACATGTTAAGTACAGCCATAAATATTTTTCCTAAAATTATATTTTTTCCCAAACAACAAAACCTTTATTACATAACCAGCCCATACAACTATGAAAATGTTCACAGACAACAAGTCAACACAAAGATTTTAACAAGATTAACACAAGCGCCATGCTTAATCCAAGTACAAATAGAATAGGATTTTGAAGCAAATCATCAACATTTTTAACAGTCTTATTCCAGGTACCTAATTTCAGACTTCATGAAATGGCCAGAGGGTGGTCACTCCCTGTTTCAGAGGTCAGGAAGCAAATCACATTACTTCAGGCACTACAAATCAGCAGGATTAATGCATGTTTACGTACTTTTCTGACTGAGAACACCAGTCCAAACATATCTAGAGCAAACCTTTAGAAACACTGGATCTGTATGTAAAGCACATTTTGACATGGATTAGTTGAAAAGAAAAGTAGGGAGGAGTTTTGACACTCAAAGGCTGAAGCAACATGACAGGTGTTCATCTGTGCCAATGTTTGTCCTTTTGTTCATACCAGCAAACAGCACATGATTCCACAGGGCATGGATAAAGTGAGTATGGTTTCAGGATTTCACACTGTCTGTAAACACATGATTATTTTTCTTGGTGTTTTTAACAGGCAGTGTTGATATGTGATCCATCAAAGGTATTGTACTGGCTGTCAGGCAGAGGTTTCCCAATCCTCTTTAAAGGGTCATTTCACACCAGATTATTGTACTGACTATTTTATCAGCATAATTTCTCATTATTAACCAAAATACCAAATATCCTACTAACACAAGCTCCAGGAAAGGTGCACCTGTGTTAATATGTAGTACCTGCACCCTTTTCAGTAGTGCCACTAACTTCAATGGCAGCACAGATTTTTGTAAAGTAAAATTAAATTTTAATGCCCCCTACCATCACTCCCTTGCAAGCCCATAAAATCAGTGTTTCTGAAGTTCGTATGTTAAAAGTAATTGTAGAGCAAAATATATATTGATCTATGCACACCAAGAAATCACATCCAGTACCTCTGCCACTGAGTGAGTTTTCCAAACTGAAAATTGGTATTTCATACCATCACAAAACAATTGAGGTGGGAAGGGACCTCAGAAAATCTCTAGTCCAGCCTCCTGCTCAAATCAGGGCCAGCTACGGGATCAGACTGAGTCCGCAGGGCTTTGAACTTAAAGTCTTGGAAACCTCCAAGGAGAGAGCCTACACAGCCTCTGTGAGCAACATCTTCCAGTGCTTGACTGTCCTCGTGGGGAACAAGCCAGTTTGCACCACTCTTGTTTCAACCTGTTCCTATTGCCTCTCATCATCTCACCATACTCTACCATGAAGAATCTGACTCCATGATAAACCCCCCTCCAAAACAACCTTCTCTCAAGCCTGAATGAGTCCTGGTCCCTCCACGTCTCCTCAGAGGACAAATGCTCCAGCCCTGATGGTTGTGGTGCCTCAACACTGAACTCACTCCAGGTTTCGGATGTTCCTCCTGCACTGGGGGGAGTGGGGTGCTGCTGGTATAACTGGAGTATCTAAAAGCGGTCTAAGGATTGCTGAGTAGAGGCAGATAATTCCTTCCCCTGATCTGGTCATGCTTTCATCCACACAGCCCAGGATGCTGTGGTTTCCCCTGCAGCCAGGTGTGCTGCTGGCGGGTGCCCAGCTGCCCACCACACCCCCAGGGCCTTTCCACAGAGCTGCTCTCTGGACTGTCAGTCCCCAGCCTGGGGCTGCTCCTGCCTGTGTGCAGGGCTTTGCATTTGTACCTGTTGAACTACTCTGGTTTTCCACCTAGCCAGACCGTACCAACCTCACCTGGATACAGCAATATTGGGGGAAACAGTGTCCCCTTGTCCCCAGCTCTATAATAAAAGCCATTTAATCATAGTTATCATAGCTTGCATCGATTTCCATTGTTACAAGTCTGGAATAGATAAAGCTGAGTATCTGCAAAGTACTTTTTCCTCATGGTCATACCCAAGACACTGTTGGCATGCTTCCACAGGTCTTTATCTTGTTAAGTCATCATAATCAGAAGACACACCAGTGATAAATTCTCTTGCTACACCAGGAACAGCATCCCCAGGAATACTGTTTTTCTATTTTCCTTTTTGCTTAATTCCTTTTCCCATTTGCGACTTCCATCATGAAACAAATCCCACCACTAAATTCTGTTCACATTTCATCTTACTAATGGCAAAACTAACAGGCACCTCAACAAAACCAATGCAATATAAAAACATTTGGCTCATATAGAATTTAGTTTTCAACTAAAGATATTACAATAAATACCCATATTGCTGGTTACTGAAAACAAGCAATTCCTAAGAACTGGCAAATATTATTTAATAATGTTTAGTACAAATGGTAAAGTTTAAACTACACAATCTACTGTTTCCACAAATTCTATATTAACAGGAGTGAACTGTGAAGGTATGTTACCTATGAAGGTAACACTGAGGAAAGCAAGAAGTATTTCTTGCCTTTGAGTGGTGTTTCCCTAAAATAATAGGCCTGTACTCCTCCTATGAGGAAGACAGGAGCTGGTGTGGGAGTGAGCAAGGGGCTGCTCAGCCCCCAGGTTTCAGGACCTCCCTCACCAGTGTTTAAGTTGCAAAGTTACACTGAAGCTGAAAGGGGAGAATAATGTTCTGGACTGACCGAAGCTACAGTGAAGAGGTACAGATAGGACCCAGTCATTAATTCAAATCATAAAAGGTTCCTCCCCAAGAAACAGGAACACACATAACATCTTAAGTGAAATACAGCAACTGACAGGTTTAAAGGTTGCAGCCACAAAGGTGTCCTCTGGGCTATTCCCCACACATGGTGAAATACCAGGGCACCATTGTGAGGGCAGAGCAGATTAGCTTTATAAATTGTGCAATAACATTTCAGCAGAAGGAAAGGGAGACACCTTTGCCCTCAGGCACAGGGCTTGGACTTATCAGGAAGCTCTCCCATGATACAGTTTCATCTCAGGTGTGAGAGCCTGCCAACTCTTGCTTGGCCTTGGGACAGGTAAAGAGTAAACAATAAGCTGCAGTCTGGGGCTGTCCTCCTGGCAGCACCTTTTCAAGTCATGGCTACTCACATGAAGACAATCTTGACTTCTGATGAGGTGTAAAGGACATAACTGCTCTATGCTAACAAGACTAAGAAATACCTTCTTTAGAACAGTTTGGTCTCATTTTGTGCATCTAGTCTCTTGACTTGAGCGAAGAAAGTAACAACTAGCAGATTTTTAGCCATAAAATCAGCATGTTTCATGAGAAAGACCATGAAGATCAAACAGCAATAAACATCTGATGACTGAGGTAACATGAGGGCCTCAACTGAGAAATTCCAATGTCCATATGCAAACGGGAATCAAATTCAACACTTTAGCACATCTGAAGATCTCTGACCAAAGTGAAATAGGATATTTTTTTACAAAAAATAACTAATTTCCTGCCCAGCATGAAACATTAAATGAAACATGACATTTGATACCGATCCAGGTTTCCCACCATTATGTTGTAAGAAACCAGCAGAGGCTGAACCACTGTGAAGTTTCACAGGACTTGACATTGAAAGACAGAGGAAAGGCAATGCAAAACCAGCAGACACTGACCACACAGACTGTGGTTAATGCCTAACTACACACATGAAACGGCAATGTAGGAACATTCAGCAAGGGCATATACTACAGCATTTTAAACATCCTGAAAAAAAAAAATTTAAATATTTACCATATTAAGTAACCCTATGGAATTTTTGTACTGGCTCTGCATTATAGCCCTTTAACAGCTCTATATTCCTAATCTACACAGAACCCTTCATACTAATCTAAGAAAAGTAATCACAGTTTAAGTGCTGTTAAGATAAAGCACACTAGCTATGAGTAAGTGGAGAGACAATGTTAGGATAATTCACATCATCAGCAATCTGGCTGGAGAAGTTCTTCCTTGCTGGGCACTCCAAAGACAAGCAAAAAGACAGGATGCCTCCCAAAAGGCGAAATAATGAGCTCCAGTCAAAGCCAAAGCAGAAACCAGTTCCACCTTATTATCCATGTAAAAACAAAAGCTGCTTACATATAAATAGTTAAAGAAAGTACATTGCTGGAAATTAACTAAAATAGCTCAGGGACATCTGCAGATTTTCCTTGAGTGTCAGACAATGTTGTCAACAGTTTTACAACCAAAGTACCTGTTTGTAATTTAAGGATGTCCAATTGTTACTGTAAAGTTAGGATTTGGCTAGCAAATCATTAGAAGTACTTCTACCTTTAACACTGCCGAAGAAGAAAGGCCATGAAAACAGAATGATAGACAGGCTCATGAAACAGCAGCCTGTTTAAGGGTTTTCAGCACAGAGCAACTGCTACATGGTCAGATGAGACACTGAATACAAAATACCCAAACATGAGTCTGGGGAGAAAAAACAGAAATGAAAGGAACAAGATGTTAACTAAACCATCCTTGCACATAATGATGTTCAAACAGAACAAGCTCCTTAGTCACATTCTCCGCAGTTCTTTAACATAATCTTCCGTTTGAAAAGCAGGGATCAAATGGAGCAATTTCCATACTGCCTATAGCAACTCACTAGGAATGAAGAGTAGGAAGGAGCTCACACCTAACAACCCTACTATTAAAATACAGAGAAAGGAATAGGAGGTTTGGCAAAGAGAGTACAAGTCCCATAGAGCAGGTCTTTCTTTTGGGACTAAATGGTGCTGTGAACACGACAAAAGTAGAGCAACAGTTCATTTGACTGAATCTAGATGCAACAAATGTTCTAACCAAGGAATATCCAAACTGTGGAAACTGAGTCTGTCATTCTGCAGGTGGGAATGATGAACTCCCCAGGGTAGGTTTGCTTCAGCATAAGTGGGAAGTTCCCCAATGCTGAGACCTCCAAGCTACTCAGAGTCGTTCCCGCAGCTCTACCTGCCTTTTATCCACAGACATGCACAATCTCTCTTTTTGCCCTCTCACACACCCATATGTTCAAGGAGATTCCTAGGAAAAGTTCCACTCAGGTCAGCCCATTAGCATATAGTTACCAGAGAGTGGTACACTATATCCAACTCATCATCCATTTATATACTGTGTTTACCCCTTCCAAAGCAGACCAAATGAAACTAACAACTCCCTGAGCTAAAGGACTATCAGGAAAGTATGAAAAAAACACTCATTACTGATATGTGAGGCAGACTACAGAGGAAGCTAACAAGTAAAAAACCTTGCATTTCCACAACTGGCTTGCTCACAGCTCACACCAGCTAAAATTAGCGCCCTATTGAATTTACTATGTGCGTGTGCGTAGGTATGCTCTCAAATTAGCCAGTTTGTTAGCTCAGCATCCTCCCACCACAAAAATGAGCTTCTTCTGGCCTAAAGTTGCAAGAAGTCCTTCTATTCATTAAAGCAGGACTAAACTCAAAATGTTGCTGTGTCTGAAAACATAGCCATTGATTTAACAATGTACTCTACAGTGGATTTGGAATAGATACTTTCCATTTACTATCAGAAATATGCTTTTCCAATAATTGCTTTATAATGTTAATTTGTAAAATGTCCCTTTGAAAATTATACTTGCAGGTTGGAATCTCTTTTGCTGAACTGTCACTCAGAAAATTTGCCTACTTGTCAGGAGAAGTCAAAATACTATTACTTTAATATCCCATCAATGTTTTAACCAAGTTCTCATAATAGCTCCAAAGGATGAAATGTTCAATTTAAAACTGTAAATCTGTTTGTCTGCCTGTCAAAACAACACCAGCTCTTGCTATGTCTAGCACCAGCAGTGGATTTACAGAGCAGATTTCATCTGCTAGTAGTCTAAACTAAATGTACTAACTCAAGAAAATTAAAATAGAAATAACAGATACAGACATTGACTCACAACACAAGAGATTTACAGGAACCAGAAAACTTCCCTGGGTTAAGCCCATATTCTAACATAGTCTCTCAGAGCACAGAACATGTAAACATCTCCATTTTTATCAGTTTGCCCCCACTGGCAAAGGGGCAACATTAAAAGGTACTTAATCATTTGTCTTGGGGTGAACACAAGAGCAATGAAAAATGAGGTTAAATGATATCAGAGACTATTTCTGCTCCCACAGAAGTCAGGAGAGTTTTCTCACTGTCCTTTGTGGGCACAAATCCCTGCACTGAATGTGCCTGAAGACAGAAAGGACCTTTCAAGTTGTCACTGTTGTTATTAGTAGCACACAATGTTCCTTCAATGTGAAAACATCCGAGATTTTAAGAAGAGATGTGACTTTATGAAAACATGACATCTTGTACGACATGAGCTATAGACATGAATAGTTCCTGCATTAAGCCAATCATACATGTCTGAGCTGATGCAAATACTTTAGGAAGAAATTTCAGTCTTGAATTAAAGCCTTATAGATTGACACACAGAGAACAACTTAAATAAACTACCTCTCAGATAGATGTATTGACATACTTAAATGTAGATACAAACACTTGATAAAATCAGATATCAGGAAAATGCACAAGTGAACTGCATGAAATCTCACTGCTAAGTGGTAGTTTTGAACACTTGGAAAGTAAAAGGTAGGTAGTTCTGCTGCATGTAAAAAAATAAAAAGGCAAGCTAATCCTCTCACCAGCATTAAGTAACAAACACAACATTACTGTAACTTGCAATTTTTGAACATTATATACTTCCATTTATAACTAGCCCATATGGTTGCCAAAGATAAGGATGAAAAGATGAAAAGAATTAAATGAAACTTTTGATCTTGGTTAGGTACCTTGTCCAAAAAGTAAAGCAGTTTCTTACAAATACAAAACTGAAAGAAAATATTTTGGACTAATGACAGTACATGGGTACCACACAGCAATAAAGAATCTAGAGAGCTCCTGTGCCTGCAAACCTCCTGGAAAAATTCAGGGAAACATCTATGGAAGATGATGTCACACTAAGCTAGTAAATCAAAACATGTAAACAGTTTAGCATCACATTTCCAGATTTTTATTTGATATCTCCCCTTCTCATTCCACTTCCTATTTCCCCCAAGGGAAAGAATACAGTATTGACTGCAGCTATCAGGCTGCATTCAATGCCAGGTTGGATAAGCCTTTGAGCAATCTAGTCTAGTGAAAGATGTTCCTGCCCATGGCAGGGGAGTTAGAAGAGGCTGGAACTAGATGATCTTTAAGGTCCCTTCCAACCCAAACCATTATATGATTATGTGATGGCCTGGGGAGCAGGGCACATCACCAGCATGCAGTGCTCCCACCTGCTTTTTTGGAGAGGTGTAGTGGCAGAAAGCAGGAATGGGAGTGCCTGTGAGGAGGGGAGAGGAGGGAAGGGACCTGATTGCTCCTTTGGGGCCACATGGTGGGCTGGTGAGAGTCATCTGTAAGCTGGGACATGACAATGTGAAAACAGCAGCAATCTTTAAGGTAAGACATATGCAATGCTTTGTTTATCTAAGCAGAATGCCAGTATATTTATAATAATTTATTTCAAACTCCCTCTATAATTTTGTCAACAATATGCATTCATTAACAAGAGGGATGATAAAGCGGAGAGGGTTTGGAAGAACTCTGAAGATACAAAATATGTCTACTATGAATCTGCAGCAGAACACATATTTGTGAACTAAACTCTCATGCTCACATTTATAAAGACAAATCTCCTCACTCAAATCTCAGTGCTGTTCAGTTTACTAGAAAAATAATATTCCGGTTGAAAAAGCAGTAGATGGGCAAACAAAGTAAAGGGCATTTAATTTTGGTTGCCTCTCCTCCATGCCAACACACTGCTTTGAAGGCACTGCAAGTGTGGGAGGGGAACATATGTGCATGTGGATTGTGCATCTCAGAGAGCATTTGCTGGTGAACGCAATCTCTCCTTTCTTTTCTCTTCCTATGCACGACAGCTCAAAGGTCTGGCTCGCTCCATGGGTGGTGCCACACCGAACCACTATACCAGGACTGAAGGAAGCAAACAGAGTCAGGTTGTGCACACAAACAGTGACTACAGAGCCATTCCACCAAACACTGCTTCAACCTTTAGGCTTCAGAGACAGATCAGCACCCACTGAAAGTGATGATGGAGGCTTCAGGCAGCTCCATGACAGAGGCTGGAAATAAAGGTGTACTTCAACAGTACCCCAGAAGTTGCTTGGACCTTCCTGGAGTCCAAACCAGGGCTTTGAATGGTTCTGTCGAGGTGGTTTCTCAGTGAGCACTGACAAAACCTCCTGCCACTTTAACAATCACCGATCAAGTCAAGCAAAACTCTCGAACCTGCCAACAATGTTTCTGTATCTCAAGATAAATGTGAAGAGGCTTTACTAATATTAAAGCATAAGACTCTGGAAAGAGAGCTGATCTGGGTGAAATTCTGATTCTGTCTTAGGGACAAACCTGTGGTACCTCGGGAAAGGAATGCTATCATCAAGACAGATCTGCGGCAACTGGCCTCTGGAATAAGTGAGGGCAACTTAGAAATTCATCTTCATAGACTAAAAAGTGAACAGTTATGCTGAGGATCTGAAACTGATGACACAGAAGAATGAACAGCTTAGTATTCAAATTCCTACATCTCCAGCTGAAGGCAAGAAACTGAAAAAGCTCTTTTAGGAATGTGGAAAGGATGGAGTGAGAAACTACAGCAACTTGACTGATAGGCAAATGACAGACTCAAATAGGTGCTAAACAGACCTTAGCACAGACCCTTTAACTCAAGTGGGTACTCCAAAATGAGTACTATCAAAACTGGTAAACTGTAAAGGACCAACATAACACAGTGATCTGAAACTTAAGTAACAGCTTATTTCTGCTATTTATGGCATTGCCTTTTCTGGGGGTGAGACTAGGTATGCTGCAACAAACTGGGCCACCAGAATATGGATCCTCCTGGTTCATGCTACGGTGCACAGACCTTGAAGGAAAAGTGATATTCAAGATGTAACTATTCCCATGCTTTGTCTGAATAAAGTCAGCTGCAACTGTTGAGGTAGCATGTAATACAAAGCCTCAAATCCAAAAGAGGAAAAAACAGGCTTTTCCTTGAATCTAGACAGAGATAACCTTTCTGGGAAGAAATCAGGAGAACAGACTGGCAGATGCCTGCATATCCTTAAGAAAGTCTGGAAGTATGAGCTCAGGATGGATTTGTTGTACCATATACAGCCTGCAGAGACAATCAGTAACCTGTATTTAAAATTTTACCAATTGCATAAGTACAGACAGTACACCCATCTCCCCTTATCTTGCATGTGCTCATTTTGACTGGGATAGAGCCACAGTGCCTTGTATGGGTTTGTGTTTTGGATTTGTGCTGAANCTGCATGTGCTCATTTTGACTGGGATAGAGCCACAGTGTCTTGTATGGGTTTGTGTTTTGGATTTGTGCTGAACTCAGGGTTGGTAACACAGGGATGTTTTCATTACTGCTGAGCAGGGCTTGCACTGTGTCAGGGCCTTTTCTGTTCCTCACACCATCCCCCCAGAGAGTGGGTTGGGGTGCACAAGGAATTGGGAGGTGACACAGCCAGAACAGCCAACCCCAGCTGACCCAAGGGATATTCCAGACCATATGGCATCATGCTCAGCCTGTAAAGCTGGGGGAAGAAGAAGGAAAGGAGGGGACATGAGGAATGATGTCGTTTGTCACTGTTATATGTGATGGACCTCTGCTTTTCTGGAAATGGAAGAATACCTGCCTACTGATAGGAAGTGGTGAATGAGTTACTATTTTTGCTTTGCTTGAGTGTCTCCTGCTTTACCTATTAAACTGTCTTTATCTCCATCTGGTTCTCTCACTTTTACTCCTGTGATTCTCTCCCCCATCCCACTGTGGGGGAGTGAGTGACTGGCTGTGTGGAGTTTAGTTACCAGCTGGGGTTAAACCTTCATACTGCAGAAAGTCAAAAACTCAATCAAACAAGGGCAGCAGTTTATTCAGAGGGATGAATTCACACCTGACAACCAGGACAGCCTGCAAGCTTAAACTCCAGTGAGGATGAGGAACACATGCATGTCTCCAGTTGATCTCAGACCACCCTACAGTCTGAGGACACAGCAGTGGCCATGAATGAGAAGGAGAATGAAGAAACCCATCTTCCATCTTATCCAGAAATTTATTATTGATTCTTTTGGCTGTGACATGGCAAGAAGCTCTTACCTGAAATGATGAAGTCCTAACAGCCCAAGAGATCCCAGGATTGGTAGGCAACAGAGAGTACACATCAGGCCAGGAGATGGTCCTTTTGGAAAAGTTCCATCCATTTTCTGGCAATATTGGTGCTTCTAGAGTTTGTCACCAAATTGAGTTTCCCTAACATTTTCAAAAGCAGAGGGAGGGAGCTTTAGGTGGCAGTCAGCATTGCTGACACCAAGTATGGAGGTAGCCAAGTTAGTTCCACTAGTCCTAAGGAATGCAATGATGCTGTTGGTGGACCTGATGTACCTAGGACTCAGAGTGCTGTGACAGGCAAAGAACTGTTGCAGTGAATAACACAGGAAACAAAATGTTTACAGAACTTCAGAGGCTGGACCACTTCTGAGGATGAACAAATCAGGTGCCTCTGTGGAAATCATAATCTGAGAGAACTTGACTTTACTTGTATGGAAGGGAGAAGAGAGAGAGTCATCCTTGGGATGGCTTTCTTAGGAGGATGGCCAGTGTCAGATCAAAGATAAAGCAGTTGCATTCACCTGAATGCTTTCCAGCTCACAATACCCACTGAGTCCCATACCAGAGAAAACTCTCACTGCATTCTCAAGGAGAAATTTTGTGTAGTTTGAGACCACCATCCCTTCCAGATTTTAAAGAACACCATGTAGAGCAAGACCTTCTCTATCACACTAACGAAACCCTGTACATGTGTCAGAAGTCAAAATTCAGCCCTAAAGTAGGGGCACATCCAGGGTGTAAAGGAGGGTTGGGAGATAGCAGCAAAAATAAGAAGCACAGTTTTTCCTCCTGAAAATTCAGAATGGCAATTGGGCAGCAGAGAGAAAATGAAAAGACATGAGAATTAGCCACCTTGCACACTCGCTGAGCAGGAAGCTGAGCACAGCCCCTAATGAACATGTTTCTGGTCTCAAGTGGTTATTTAAATCCAGGCCATTTGAATAATTTGTGGACTATCACTTCAAAAAATAAAAAAGCAGGCCCTTCAGTTGCAATTTTATACTAAATAACCGAAGTACAAACTTGAAAACTATGTCTGCCCATTTACTGTCTCATTTGTGCTTGAGTCCTACTCCAATTTGCACTTAATTGGATTACTATAGCTAATGGCAAAATGAGGTTTTAAATACATGTATTTCTGTAGTCAATTAAATTCACCTTAAATCCTACACATGTATAAAGTTATGACTGATCAGTGCACAATGCTACTCAGAAGAAACTCAGCATGATTAAACTTTTGAAAAACTCCTCCCCACAAATACATTGTACCACTGACAGCTCCTCTGACAGAGCAGTAGTTAACTTACGATAAACTCCACAAAATTACATTTCTTAATCATTTCAGATAGGAAATAAACAAATCCAAAGTGATCTAGATGAAATGAAAACAAAATAAATTAACAAAGAGGAAAAATATACAACCGTACTTCACATGAATATGTATACACTGGATTGTGATTTACAATAACTTCTGTGAATATGTGCATATTTTTGTTTACTTGTTTAGCTCAAAACATGTATTTTCTTTTTTTCAGCAGCCTTCAGAGGCTAAAGCTTCAAATAAATAATACTGTTTACTTCATATTACCAAGAATGTGATCTATTCAGACATTTAGGAAATTAAAAATACCCACAGTGGCAGAGGACAGTTTTAATTTTAAAAGACTAACTTTATTATCTCTGTTATTTCTATATCAGTTTTCAATGTAAAAAAGTATTTTTCAATGTCCAGCCATAAGAATTCAGGCTAGAAGCCAAAAATTAAGTCAAATCTCTCTTTGATTCTGAGATGCTGAAAGCTGAATGTTACCACCACATAAACCTTTGTAACCCCATCCCTGTCAGAGTACATTGCTGAGTTCACCCTAGAGAATTTATCTTCCTTTATGCAAAAGTATGACTGGGCCACATGGGAGAACAAACACCTGAAAGTGGAGGTTAGCTCGTCTTTAGCTTGAACAGGTCCATCACAAAAAATCATCCAGAGCAGTACTACTTTTGTGAGACCAACAGCAACAAGGACAGACAGCTATACCTTACTTGCCAAGTTTTTCACGTTTGGATGACAATACCACTTTTCTATGATATACTAAACAGAAATGCATAAGAAATATTAAACAGAAAGTCTAGTTTGTTAAAAATTCTCTGCAAACATTTGAAGGTTTGCTACCTAGCCACTTACGTTTTATCTCCTCCATCTTTTACAAATACATACAGCAACATCACAGTCCTGGTACTCATATGCAACAGTTTATTTTAAACATCTTGAAATATGAAACTAGTTTGGAGAGAAGAAACTACAAGTTTGGAGAGAAGAAAGCTGAGCAAAAATATGGACAAGATTCATAAAATCATGAAGGCAGTGAATAAGGTGAGTTAAATAGCAGAACTGCTATTTAATGATTCATAGTGCTTGAAGCTAGGGTACTCCTGTTGAAAATGGAAGAAAAATTGGAAATTGAGGAGAAAGGATAAAATCACCATGTTTTGAATGTCATTGCTAGTGAACTACTACAGTTTGCTGCCAGAAAATGTTGGGTGCAAACAGCATTTTATCAACTGTACTCATAGAAAACAGCTCCATGAATGTCTAGATAATAAAGGGATGAGGCAGACATCCCTAAATCCGATGTGTGTGGACTTCATAAGGGGAAGAGGCTAAAGAAACTGGCCAGGCTTAGGTGCTGTCCTTAAACAGTATGTCCTACTCCCTCCATTGGAGGCCAAATGCTGGGCCAGAGAGACCCTGCAGAGATCCACTTGGGTATGTCTTCTGCTCTCTAATCTTCAAAAAAAGTTTTGAAGTTCATTGTTTTGAAAGATAATAAACCTTCCAGGACAGAGCATCAACAATTTGCAACACTGTCCACAGATGTGTCACAGGCCAGATGGGCAGCTCATTACCACTGAAAAGGTGAATGTCTACCCAGAAAAAGCCAAATCACTGGCACCAGATAATAGAAAATATCTCATCTGCCAAATCCAGCAGCCCAAGAGAAGTGAGGCTGCTGCTGCTCCATGGCCCCAGGTCCAACCAGTAGCAAGGCTGAAAACGTTTTCCCTAGACAGACATATACACAGACCAAACACATATACCCCATACATACATACATATATATGGCTGGACATAAAGATCCTGGACAGACACTGAGCACTCCTACCTCATCCTGTTCCTTGATATGGCTAAGCAAGGCCAAGGTCTACTAATGGAAATATATCTATGCATCCACGGTGGATCTCACCTGCAGCTTGGCTCAGAACTCAGTCTGCCCAGTAGCCACTCCTGGACCCCAGTCTTCCCAGTTGCTGCACCTGGATGTATCAGCCCTCAGGGTTGCAGCCCCACTCCAGTTGCTGGTACAGAGCATTGCACATGAAGCTAGAACTGTTCAGGACTCCCGTGTTCCCTATAGTCCCCCTTCCGTGTGGAGTTACTGAAGAGACAGGACAGACTCTGCTGGTCAGGAGCAGAATGTGCCCAGACAAGTGTCCTGGCCAGCCCGTGCCAACATGCAAACCCTTTTACTCAGTTATCACTCTACTTCCCAGATATGTTCCTTTCCATATCCCCTGTATCACTCACTCTCTCCACTTTTTGCTCGTCTCCTAGACATTCCATGTAGTATAAATCCCCAAAAGCTTTTCCCCTGCATCCCCCAATGTGTCCCACACTTCCAGCTAGCAACACTGTTACTCCAAAAAGTGAACTGCAGAGCTGTTCCCTGACTGCACATGGTGATGATTTCACTCCTGGACACAGGCTGGAGCTCTGCAGGCACAGGCCTGAGAGGAGACTGGGCAGGATCACTCTTTCTCTGAGTTCTTAATTTGGGTTTCTTCCTGCACCTGAGCTCCTGGTAGGTTGTGGAGATGACCTCTCATGGCTCTCCCCTGATGGGCCCAGTAGTAACCTGGTAAAGTTCTGTTTGGGCTCCCCACTCTGTGTCTGGGCATCCCCAGGGTACGCAGCTGAAATTTATCACACAACCAAACACTGCCGTCAGCCATTCCTGAAAAGCAACGACTTTGCACCAGCTTTCTAAGCTCTAACACTCAGATTAAATCTGCCACGGGTCATCTGTTTCTTAAAATAAGCTGTGATGATCAGTCCCCTTCCTCAGCATCTGTTGGAAATCATCACATATTGCTCACCATAAGCGGAATACGGTTATTAATGATTAGGTAAATCACATAATGAACCAAGGGTTAGCACAGGCTATAGTCAGCAATGTGCATGTCCCTGATGCTACAGCTTCAGCGATCTCATCAAGGTCAAGGCAGCTACTCCAGTGGCTAAAACAAAGCCTTTTTATCTCAGCTGAAGTGGGACATTACAGACACAGCCCCTGGTCTGCAGACAGACATACCTGGGCCCTCATCCAGTACCCAGCCCAGCCAGGACTTTTCACTCGCATGGGAAGGCTTTGGACCAGCCTCTGGGATCACAATACTTATTTATTTTATATTTTATTTTTGGGGGTTATTATTACCTCTCTGTTGGTCTTCTGTTCCATTAAGTTGTTTTTGTGCTTCTTCAATTTTGTCTGCAAGAAAGACAGGTCACTATTAAAATACATATATAAAAAAGGCAAGATTGTAGTAAGTCATTTACTGAAATCAGTCTTGAAATATCTGTTTAAATTTAGCGGTGATATCATTCATGTGGTACATTATGAGTAATACAACCATATAATATTTTATCATGTTTTACCAGGGAGGCTATTGACATGTTAAATTACACAGAACCACAGAAAGAAAAGCACTGGCATTGGATCTGCAGTCAACAGCTAATCCCACTGTAGCTTCCTACCATCTATAATAATGTGTGCAGTCAGGGGATTCTTTGGAATAGGTATTACAGTGCATTATAGAGTAGTTTAATACAGTTTTGAAAAATGCTGTTAGAACAAGTCAATGTTGCATTAAACATAGCGAGAAGAACAGCAAATAGGATTTGCTAAGTGAAGCAATGGAGCCAATACTGTCACAGGGGAGCAGTGGTAGCCTCCCTTTATTCCTCTGTGAAACGACCAGAAATACCCACACACACAGCAGGAGCAAAAGGAGGCCCTGAGTCTTTACTCCCAGCCTGTATTTGAAATTCGCTGCTGCCCCTCAGACACACTGGTGCTGGAAGGAGAATTGTGCTTCTCCTGCTGTTGCACAGAAGGTCCATGGAAAGGGGAGACCTCGTTGTGCACGTGAGCGTGTCTGCATGTGCAGAGCAAGACACAAGAAAAGGCGCAACTCGAGTGAATAAAAATTTGAGACCGATTTTCTTTTGGTAGCAAACAGTCCTCTGAGTGGGTTCAGGATAAAAGGTTGTGTTAGTAAGAAGCAGCAGCACTAGGAGAGTCTGAGCTCTCACTCTTGATGTTCTGAGCATCAAACTATGGCCAAGATCTGAGCTTGGAACATGTATGGAACATGGCTTTCAGATGTAAACAATCATTCTATAAAAAACCTGTGAAAACCTTTTTCCCTTGTATTATTTTTTTTTTCTTTTCCCCTGGTGGGGCCAATTTTTATTGAACTAAATTGAAAGAACAGAATGTAACTGGATTCATCCTAAACCTCTTGGACTCTATTGGTACAACTCAAGAAACACCAGACTTCATGGCTGCCATATGCAGAAGGAGGAGGAGAACAGCTCTGCAAAGTCCTCACTTCTTTCTTCACAAACATGGAGGCTTTATTCAGTCTGACCTTTATTCACCCTCGCTATACAACACGAGGTTTCAAAAAAATGACCCTTTCTTCAACACAATTCTTAATAAGTGTGTTTAAATGACTTCTCTATTATTTATCAGCTGAACCACTCAGGCATGTTGGAGCCATTTGTTCAAAGTTGCAGTCTGATATTGTTTCTTAATTATTTCCTCAGCAGAACCAAATAATTGTAACTGAATCAAACCCTTCTTGCTGCTTTCAAGACTTGAGTTTTGTTGAGCTCACCCTGGTTCTGTGTTTCTGTTTTTCAGAACAAGTACCAGGTTTCCTTTCTCATTAACGCTCAGTAACTTCTCTGTTGTCCCAGAGAATGAACCAGAACACTCACAAGGGTGCTAACTGAGCAGACTCCCAGAGCTTCTCATGAGAAAGACTACCACTGCAGTTTTAAAAACCAAACTTCTTCCTGCTTCCCCTGGGGTTAGTGAGACATAATACATATTAAAGGAAAGTTTTATCACATTTTCTTTTGTACTGACTTACTGGCTTGGAAGACAAACACAACTCAAAAACAGCACAATCCTTCACCATCTCTTTACCAAGCCAGTTATGCAGGCTTACTTTAAACACCAAAGACCTGATAGTTAATGCTTTCCTACAGCCGAAATACTAAACGTGTTAATATATTTTTTTTGTAGAAAAGAAAAGGGCCATAAATAACCAAAAATAAGAGGAACTGTAAACAAAGTCTCTTTTATATACGTGTGTCACTAACAATATCAGAGGAAAATGTATCTAGCAATCTTACACAGTTTTTCCACAGACTGTTGCTTTACAGAAAGGTGACCGAATAAGCAACTTACAAAGTTGCAGGGCAGCCGATAAAATACATGACCATACAGGAAAAAAAAAAATCAACAAATTACCCATGTAAATGGAGCTGTAGCTTTACCAAAAAGCAACAAGAAATTAAACCCATAGTTTGGCTCTCAAACTCACTTCCCTTATGCTTAAAGATATATTTAATGCACAATATACAGTGTTTCTGCCTTCAGAGTAAATGTTTTGTCAACAAAACTTACACCTAAGTACATAGACAACTGTAGTTCCGTTATTAAAATAATTATTTGCATATTTCTCATAAATGCTACAAGAAATATATGCATTTAAATTCACAATCATCCTACTTTTTTAGAGAAAAATTGTCTAAGTATTTTGGAATCATGCTACATGAGATTGCCAGAAAGATTAAAGGCTTTGATCTCCTTAACTGAATTGTTTCTCATTGGGAAAAAAAAATCAGTTGCCATCAGTAATTCCCAGCCATTTCTTTGTCAGACTGTAATCCCAAACAAAGAACCACAGATAACAGACATAATAGCTAGGTAAACAGGTGCTTGGTATACAGCCAGAAAGTCTCCTACACTTCCCACATCTCCTGATATGTTTTTCCCAAGGAGTGGGGGGACATATTACTGTGTATATTTCTTCATACCTATGGCAGTATCTCTGTGCAGAACAGTTTTGAACATTGTGAATGCTGAAAAATTTTGGTGTTGGTGCTGGAAACCAAAAGCAGTGACCTGGACTGTTAATGAGGCGTAGGTATTAACATCAGTCTGGGGCTAAATGTTTTGTTAAAGCCTACATCCTCCTAATGGCCAGCATCACATGCTACCTGCTCTGGCTATTGCACCAAGGCACGTCTAAACCATGGTACAAAATCGGCAGCAGCTGCTTCCCACCTTGCCTTATTTTACAACTACAGATCCTATACAGGCAACTGCCTGACAAACCATTGTGTTTCAGGCTGGGGGGAAGAACTGGGTTACCCCTAAGGGCCATGGAGCAGGTGGCAAGAGCCAGCCACAAGGCTTAGAGCCAAGTACCCCAGCAACACCAAAAGGCAGCCTCCCCAGGTCTTCTGCCAACTCGCACGTACGCCAGCAATAACTTGCTAACTACATCAAATTTATATTATCCGGTCATCTCCTTCTCTTGTGTGCCATTAAATTATCTATATGTCAAACATCTTAAGGAAAATTATTTCAGACAACATACCACATTCTGTCATAATTATATTGCAAGTGCCCTAATGGTACACATCTTTGAAAATGCTTTACAAGCAAAAATACACCTCACAAAAATCATCTGCAAAGCCCAGGAGGAAATGAAAACTAAGAAGTCCTCTATTAATTGCAAATAATATTATCCAATCCAATAAATGTTTGGTTTAATATTATTTCAGAATTAAACCTGTGATACTGTCTAACCTGAACATTTTACAAAGGAAACATTTCCTTATCACTAGAATATTACCTACTTCTACTAGGATAAGAGAAAGCCATTTAACTAATGGAAATTTCTAATACATGGTAGGTACGGCACCCTCTTCATTTCCCCTAAGTGCCAGGATAGTACATATCTTCACTACTTTACTGTAAGACCTATCCTAATGGCCCCAACCTCCAGCAGACAGACTCCTGGAGTAGCACACATCTAAGAAGCAAGTGACAGTGACCGACACACTCTCACTGAAGATGGGACAAGAGCGGAAAATGTGGAAACAATGAAAGAGGAAATCATCATATGTGTTGCTGTAGAGAATGGAGATTCCATGTGACAGCAGTGCAACTGTTAAGCTCTTGGTTATCCCAGGCAGGTGCATGCCACAGAAATGCAAATCACATGTAGCATCATGTAATAGTTTCACTTATATATATAAAACACACACATACCTGCATGTGTTTAAAAGAAAATGAAACAGCATGTGCACAATGGCTTTTCTTACTCCAGCATGAAACCTTTTCATGTTCTTCTCCAACACAGCTTTCCCGGCAGGTATCTGCTGTGTGGAAATATCATCAAATTCCTTGAGGTTTTTTAAATATATAATGTAACTGTGCTTTTTAGGAATGCAAGGAAGGAGACTGGCATGCAGTAAAATATGCTTCTTGTTTTACACACCTCCCGCTGTGATAGATCATTACAATGATACCAACAGTCTGAGTTAAGATATGGTGATGCTGTGGTAGGGTTTTAAATGAAAAAATAAACCAGATTTTTCAACAGCTTTACAGTATCTATTTTTGGTCTTCACTGAAAGATATAACCTCACAAATTTTAATTAATTCACAAATAAAATGTAATTTACAAGGGGTTTTTTTAAGCGATCATCCCATTGATGTATAAAACCTTGAATATGTCTAGCATTCTATGTATTAGATATGTATTATGAATTTTCAGAAAGATTTTAAAGGCCTTACTTATATGGTAAGTTAAGGAAAATAAAGGTTTAGGAATTTCAGCAAGGAAAGCAGAAATTCTGAAAAGTATGAGGTTTGCAAAATATAAAACCAGTAACTTCTGACAGCAATTTAAGCTGTAGCCCAATATATTTTCTAATTGGGTGTTTGTGGGTTTTGTTTTGGTTTTTTTCATGTCTTTTTTTTTGTGTCCACAGAGCAGCATAATCAGATGACTTTGTCCTGTTGAACAAGTCGCCCCACCCCGTACAGTGACAACACACAGAGGAATGAAGTCACTGAGGAAGACCCACTTTTAAGCCTCCAGGAAAGCTGACAGGGGAGTGGTGGGTGCGAATAGTTCATTAAGCTTTCGCAAAACACCCGAACACGAGTATTTTTCATTGCGCATATTTGCATGTGTCTGTATCACTGTAAATAGGGGAATTTTTTGGTTTCTTGTTTAAGATGTACAATTGCTGCTCTAAACAATAGTGTTTTGTTTTGTTTGGTTTTTTAATCACACTCTGTTTATGGGTAAGTGGAAAATTAGCAGATTTAGACCATTTTGGATGCTGAGAACAGGCTATGACATCAAAACTTTTAAAAATACAAGCTTATATCTTGCCTGAAAGGCTAGAGTTATATCTTCAAATATTTAACCAAAACAACTGGAAGGAAAATGTCAGCATTTTTTTCCCTCCTGTTAAAGACAAGAACAATTCAAAGGCCTTAGGCCTGAGTCATCCTAAAAATACCTCCTGCAAAACAGCTTGAGATGGCAACAGATTTTCTTCTTGCTTTCTCATAAAGCACCCTCTGTCACCTTACTGCATCAGAAGACATTTGAAAAGTAATTTAGAAAATCACTTTACATTGGTTTTAAGATGGACACAAAGAAAGATGTCACTTCAATTATTTTTTTCTTGCATTGATCATCTAGATCAGGGGCAGAAAAGAAAATCAAAGTGACAAAATATTCTTCAGCTGAAGTACATTAATGCAATCAGTCTGCATGCACTGGGCAGTACTACTGAGAACAGTTGTCAGTGGGTTTTTATTTGGGGGGGGAGAGGGGTACGCACAGCTTAAGAAAAACACTGATGAAAGTGCAAAATGCTGCATTTCCCACCACTACTCAAATTCAGAGAGCAGGGGTAAAGAACCTGAGCACCTCCATGGAAATCTCCATCTTCAGACTATTGAAACCTGCCAGGCTAATGCACCAGTAACAAAGTGCTTCACATTTCACTGGATGAGAAATGTGCCTGAAAGCATTTATTTTTAAATAAATTAAACAAACAAACAAACCAACCAAAAAATACCCCGAGCATCAGACGGGTGGCAAAGAGCAGCACACCTAATGAATCATAGAATGGTTTGGGTTGGAAAGAGCCCTCATTTATTTCAGCCCCCCAGCTGCGGGCGAGGACATTTTCCACTAGACCACTCAAAGCCCCATCCAGGCTGGCCTTGAAAATCTCCAGGGCTCAGATTTGACACACAGGACCTGAGCCCGTCCCCACATCCCATCTGAGCCATTTCACACCTCCCCCAGAGCAGGAGTGCCCATGCAGTGTGGGCAGGGCAGGAAGAACAGCCACATGAAGCCAACAAACGACGCAAACATGATGCAGGCTTGGAGCATTTCCCAGATGGCAGGTTCCCTTGGCACAGGAGACAGTATTTAATCCCAAGGCACCCTGCCTGCAGCTGTGAGTACCCACCTGGGACTGGGGAGCATGCAGAAGCGCCCATGCTCCACGGCAAGGGGGCTGTGATGCTAGTCTGTCCCTTTTGCTAGCAGGAGGAAAGGCTTTTTACAACCTGCTAAAACAAGAACGCCATAGTCCTAATGTGTTTTGGTTAACTGAAAGATGAATCCCAAGACTTCCTTTAACCAGCTAATTAAGAAAATAAAAAAGAAAAAAAACCCTAACCCAAAACCCCAGAGTCTTGTCTGTACAAGGAGCCCATTAGGTTAATTGGGAGGCGGTGCAGCTGGTGGGATGGGATGCTGCCTCTTGCCATTCCTCGGCGAGCACGGAGGCTCGGCAGGCCCCTGCATGTCCCCACACGGCAAGGGAGCCTCCAAACCTGAAACCCAACCAGCCGAGCCAGGGTCCCAACTGCACCGTGGGCACAGCAGCACTGTCCCTCTGTGCTGAAGGAGGGGACCCTGCACCCAGGGGTGCAAGGGCTGGAGACACAGACATATGAGGATGCCTTTGATGGCCCCAAATTTCCACCACCACCCTCCTGCCACAAAGCGAGCACCTTCAAAGCTGGCAGGCACCAGCAAGAAGGCATTTCACGAAACCCACTGGACGAGGCACTCTTCTCACTCAGATTTAAATCTGCTTTTAATTAGAAACCACTTTTCTGTCTCCATACATTTCCTTTTTCCAGTTTAATGAGGAACACTCAGGATTAAAAGGAAGAGATCAGATGAGGAAACACAGTCTCTTCATAGTGTGGGAACTTGACACTTTTTGGCTTATGATTCGTTTTGTGGTTTCTCCTTTCCAGTTGGGGCTTAGAGAATCATGGCACCACGGCTTAGAGAGCTGCCAAATGCTGAGCCTGATAGCTGATAGCACAGATGTCCCCAGCCTATCAGAAATGTTAGGTAAAACAGGTTAAATCTCAAGTTTGTCCAGTACTACTGCGTCTGAAGACTGTTTGCTTAGCTGTAAGAGAGGGGTTAAAAAAGGCCTCTTAAAAATTATGTAAATTCAAAACTCTTAGCAACTAGTAGGGTGATGCAGCAGCAGCCATCCTCTTAAGAACTACACACTACTTTTTAAAACATCTAAAATGAGATTTTAAACAACTTAAAATATCCTACTAGTCATTATAACCTTGACTAATGACCTGTTTGATCCGTTTTTCAGAAAAACTTGATGCATTTTCATTTTAATGTCAACTTTGAACACTCATCATACTCCCTGCCATATATAATTATTTGCATTTAAAAATGAAAAACTCGTGACAGATACTTTATATAACCCTGTTGAAAACAGAAAATGAAAATCTTCCTTTTATTATTCCTCATTTTAAGAAAAAAAGAGGCTTGTATATTCGAAAATACAATCTATACTCTCCAGTTTAAATTTGTATCAGCAATGACCAGCTATACTGTATATACAATAAAACAGTCAATGCAAAGACTGTATATAAATTAAATATATAATGGCTTTATCCTTGTCATCACATATATTACTCAAATATGGTAAGGGCTCTTGATGAGGTTGACATGGTATATGTGCATAAATTACATAAGGACTTTACAGATGAATCCAAACTCTGTCCCTGTGTCATTTATTTGTGATTGGGGAGCTTTCAATCTTGTGTTCATTTGTTTGTTTACATGATTTGAATTTTTATTATGAGGCTTTTAAACTCATTAAAAACTGAGCACAGGAGGGGGTGGGGAGGAAGAGGATTTTTGGATGACTGTTGCCTTACAGAACAACATCGCTAACAGCGAGGCACCTGTGGGGAGAGGCACAGTAGCTGCCAAACATAAAATTTCAGAAGTATCTTCAGAAATACCTCCTGCCTGGCACCTTCTCACCCTGCATAAGCCAACACACAAGAGTGACACTTGCCGTGGCTATGCCTTTTCCACCTGCCCCGCAAAGCCAGGTGATTCCGCATCCTGTGTGTGCTTCTGAGAGCACTCAGCTGAGTCGCCAGAGAAAATTTCTTTACACATTGTCTCCCTCCGGTACTGAATTACGAACACAAGTACTGATTGCATTCTATTTGCATAGCTCTTAATTAGCCATCTAGCACAATAATTACCCCATCACTATGCTGATCCTACGGCATTGTTCTGCCCCACTGCCAAACTTCAGCTGCCTACCTAAGACAGGGTGATTATTATCACTAAAATCTGCATAATAATTACTTAACAGCCTCTAGGGTATTCACTGTTCCGAGGCTCAGTTTTGGCTTTCTGGGTGTTTTTTCTATACCTAATCCAATATCAGTGTTGGAAGTTAAAGTACTAAAGCCATGAGTTGCTCTAGTTCACCACCTTCTCCAGGCTGCTGTTAGGAGCACCTCCACACCTTCTGCACTGTGACAGGTTCCCCCTGCCCCTGGTAGGTTTACTGGCCTATGATCTGCTGTCCCCAAACTGGAAAAAAGCGCTGTTTTCAATGACTTTTTTTTTTTAAAGTCTGACACAGAAATTAAATTAATGCCAGTGAAATAACTGAAACTATTAAAAAAAAAAAAGGCAACAAACCAAAATAACAGCTTTTCCAATCACCAGAAATATGTCAAAATAATAATATGGGAACCCCTAAAGACTTCATTAAATTCTGTATTTTCTCAAATATCCTAAACCAAAGCAACAAACAGTGGAGCCAGCCACTCCCCAGCCAAACAGGGGAAAAAGTTTCCATACATCTTTCTGGTACTCAGAAAGCACTTGTTCTCAGCTGCATGGCTGGTGAGGGAGGGCTTGCCCAACACAAAAAAAGCACAAAACTGGTTCAACAGGTAGAACAACACCAAGAGTTGGCGTTTCATCACCTGAGACAACAGTGTAGAGGCTTTCTGCAAGTTCTCTGAGGGGTCAAACTTCTCTGTAATTTCTTCTTCTGCTTCTGGACTTCCTCAAACACAACGTTTTGTGTTTACAAGGCAGACATCAGGTAAGTACATACATTCAGCACTAGGAACCTACAGCACCAACAACACTGTTTAACCAGAGATTAATTTTCTGAAGCTTAGCATATATACCTTAAAAATGATCTCTTTCCTGAGATTCTTAAATGTCTATAGAAATGGTTTAAACTACTAGATCTTCAGTAGGACTTTGGATACTGAAGTTCTTATAATTACCTGATATTAAGATGGACAACAAATAGTACTGCTGGCTAAGGAAAAAGGACGTTTTTGATGACTAAGAAAAAAGCAAAACAAATCAAAAGCCCTCAAGTCAAGCCTAAAGTCCAGCCCAACTTTTTGCCTCCAACAGCAGCTGACAGCAGAAGTTGAGGGGAAAGCAGAAGAGTAAGTCACAGATTCTGAAACCAGGCAGCTCTGAATTGAGCCCTGAAAGCTGTTCTTGAACTTCATGGGTCCCACAGATTATTCCTATATTAGTTTCTCCTAGTGTCATTTGAATCCATGGGAGCTTTTCACACTGAATCCACGTAAGCTTTTCACATCTTTCTTCAAACGGCCTCATTTACTTATGTAGCTGTTCAATAAACTTATGACTTCTGCAGCCTTTGCAGAGCTGTTTTATCCTCTTTGGAGGTGGAAGTGAAGAAGGGAAAGACAATTAGAAGGAAGACATCCGAATCGATCTCCCTGTTAAGAGATGAAGGCACACCACAGATGCTACCATGACAGATATGTTTTTCTTTACTACTGCCATAAATATTCCTAATGCTTTATTTGCTTTTTGACAGCTAGCGAGTATACGGTTGACTTTGCCACACAAATACACGACCCCCAGATCTCATGCACAAGTGTTAACAAGCAACTCAATTTAAATGAAAAGTTTGAATAATTTTCCTGTGGACATCACATTTATCTGCACTAGATTTCATTTGTCATTTTTGCAATATGGTTGCACAGCAACCTAATGCCATTTTGAAATCCTTTGCATTTTCATTTGCATCTTCATCTTCACCTCCCTTGATAAGTTCCATCAAATCAGCAACACTGCCACTTCACTATTCCTGCTCTTTTCCCGGATCACTCAAGTGAGCGGGAATCGACAGGGGCACATTTCTATTAACTGTAAAACAGCAGGCAGTGTTTGTCTGCTAAGGAGCAGGTATTGACTGCAAAATGTGTAAATATCAGCCTCTCTGTAAATTTACACACAAGGGATTTTTCTGCGGGGGTATGCTCGGGGGAGTTCACTTGATACTGTGTCTTCTTTAAAACCTTGCCCTCATTTCCAACCTGCCTTTAAAATCCAGCCTGCCCAAACACTGTCATCCCTTCACCATGTACAGCCCGAAGTACAAAGTGCCTCTGGGTCACCACCTCCAGCCACCCTGCCCACTCCTTCCTCACCAGCCCCTGCCTGTGCTGGAGCATCTTCATGTAATACTGCAATAACTGGACCGACTCTAATACACAGCTTAGGGCTTTTCCACTCTGAAGGGCAGCTGCCTTTTTATGCTATTCGGTAAAGCCCCTTCCAACAAGCTGCAAATCACACCTTCAAATTCAAAATCACTCTTTTAGCATGACTAAACACGAAACACAAAGCCAAAGCTTTTCATTAACTTAACTAAGGTATCTCAGTTTTTGCTTACTTGTTTTTCCAAGAACTCAGCAAGTCTTAATGTCAGTCTAACATATGAACGATCATAATGGCATCAGTGAGTCTTAGTGCTAAAAAAACAAACGAACCCCCNCATACTAGACCTTGCTGTATGGACTTTGTAAGCTTATTTTTCCATAGTAATTTTCTATTTTTGCCCTGACTTTTTTACGTGCCAAACGAAATGTTACTAGCTGGAGCTTTAAAGTGAGAAAGCAACATCGGAAACTGGATTAATAAAACAAAAAAAAACCTTTGAAAAGCTAGTCAATACAAGCTGATATAGAACTATGTGCACCTGAAACACAAAACTTTAGCAAACACACAAAGATATGGCATTTTTCTTCTTAAGTGTGCTGCAGCCATGAACAGGTGCTTAGCCACTTTAAGAGGCTTACAAACCAAACAGCCCTAGGGAGTTCATGTTCTTTGGGCAAATTATAAATTGATGCTGATAAATATACATTTACCAATACCTCATTTCAGTGACTCATTTTACTGTTTTCCTCTACCTGCTCACATCCTCCTTCAAGACCTGGGTCAAAAACTAGGTCTAGAGTATACCAGTGAGCACTTGGGTCTTTTCCAACCCATGTGCTATTGCTGACAGACGGCAGGAGCGAGGATAAACCTTGCGTCCAGAAACTGATCATGCCCTACCCGGGTTTAGGCAGACCCTAAGCAGAGCAAGTTAGTTGTGCAGTGATTACCCTACATCATCCAAATTTTCCCCGATGCTCCCCAAGGATTAACTTGGGGAAGGAGAGGACCAATCAGCAGGCATTCTGTGAGGAAATCAGGCATTCCAGGGAGATGTTTGGTACCAAAAGGACAGTTCACATTATTATGAAGGGATAATTTCTGGTCACAACCACACAACAGCCTGCTGAGGCTGTCCTTGGCTTTAGGCACCAACATGGTTAGTCTACAAACCACACGAGCCATTTTCAAGCTCCCCTTTGCTTCTCTTCCCCAAAAAGATTTCTGTTTGGAGCAGGATGGTGCTGGTCCCAAAGCACTTGTCTCCAGCAGAGCCAGCTCTGTCTCTCTCCCTCCTCCATGCCTGCTCTATCTGGTCCTGGGAGCCAAGAGGGTAGGCTGGCCCCAGGGCCACCCTGCTGCAGCCTCCCTGCTCCTGGTCCCACCTGCAGGCACCCTGCCCACCCTGGCTCACCAGTATGGACAGCACTGCCCCTTATCCCTGGCCACTGCAAGAAGTCAAAATTGCTCAGATCACACAAATCCAGTAAAAGGGAGCAGAGAAAAAGAACTGAATTTATACAGGAAGGGGATAGAATAGTGATATCTTTAATCAATCCTCCAAAATAGAGTCCCACAGAAAAACTGTTTTTCTTTCTCTGTCTTTGAGGAGGGCTAGGAGTTTTTAAAATATTTACCCCACATGGTAATCAGCATCAAATCTGAAGAAAAAACCCTGAAATGCTGTTTCTCTCCCCCTCCAAGAAAGATAATACATTCTCTCCCAATAAATAAAAGAAAGGAGGCTGAAGTACCTGGCATTCCTTTTTTTATTATCTCCAATATACCCTTGGATAAGAAATCAGCTCTTGGAAAAAAATATCCTGGAATATTGACACTGCAAATCTAGCTTGTTGACTTTTATATGAAAACCCCTAATTATTACAAGTAGCTGAGAAGGTTTTGTTCAGTAAATAAAGATCAGAAAATAAATATGGCACTAAATAGATAGTTAAGTGTATTATTAATATGCTATGAAGTGTTTTGAAAGAAGAAGAAAAAATTGTATAGATCGATTCACATTCATCTCATCCCACAAGAAGTATAGCTCCTCTTGCTATGGAACAGCAAACTACTGCTAATTCTTTAAAAAAAAACCCCAACAAGTAAAATCTGCACCAATCCAAAACCCAGCCCTCTTCCCTTCTTTTTCTAGGCTCAGGGGTGAAATTTTCTTTCAGTACTTTCAAGCTTAGGAAGATAATTAATGAGCTACTTTTTAAACACCTACCAAATGATGGCACTCTGCAACATGAACATCATCTGAGTGTTTTTTCTCTGTTTTATTTAGAATTCATGCTCAATTTTGTGCTGTCTGATTGAAGATGAGGGGGCGGTGAGGAACGTGGGGGAGAAAGCCACAGCAAGCTGCCACACACACTATCCTGATCCTGTATTTGGAAGTGAACAATTCAACCTGTAAGGAGCTCACTTCAACAACCAGGTGCCAAAGTGAGCGTCCAAGGATTTCAACTCCTCAAAGAAATTCTTTTTGACCTTTAACATAAAGATTTTACTTTAGTCAATCCCGTGCCACAACACAGTAGGAAGAATTACAACTTTATTAACTAATTTACAGTAGGATATTATTTTGTTTTGTTGGAACAATGACTTCTGGAAAATACGGTGAGTGGGAGAAGAGATTATCAGAATGTGATAATTGACTAAAACAATGAAAAGGAAAACCCAGTAGAACATCCTGAAACTGCTTTTTGGGTTTGTTTTTAATAAGTTTGTTCAGACATTTTCTTGGTAGCACTAAAATTAATGATTTAAGAAACAGCCCCAAATTTCCTTGAAAATATTTTAAAGGGCATGTCCTTCCTACCCCCTATATATACCCTAATGTGTTTATTTCCGTTTTAAATGTTGTATCTATTGTCAGAAGTATTTTTCTTTTTTTTTCAACAGCTCAGCTAAAATAAACTCCTGATCAAAGTATCCACATTTCCCAGCAGAGAAGGGCTAACTGAGACCAAAATTGTGCTTGGTTAATAGGAAGAAAAGTAACATTGGAAAGTTCACATGCATGAAGAAGAGGAGGACAGAGAACAAGGCCAACTGGATGACTTCTCCTGCTCTCTGATTTCTGTTCTCTGAGGAGGTTCACAGTGACTAGTAAACCATTGAGTGTCCCAGGCCAAGGATCCTGAAGTTGTGTTGAGGGAAAATGCTTGGCCAATGTCTCACTAATGCTTACACCTTGAAGATTTCAACCAAGCCAAGGAATCACAGTGACAGCTTGCCAAGGAACAAATGTTGCTTCCCTAGACTTACTCTTCTCCACTCAGATCTTCTTCAAATTCACTTTGTTCATTGTTACAAACCAACACACAAAATTGCTGGAATTACTGGATTTTCTAGCACAGAAGAAAGAGGAGAAAGGCTGGGCTCAGTGCTCCTCAGCCTCGCTCAGGTTTTTTCTCTTGCCAATCCCTCCTCAGCCAGGAATCACATCAGCAAGGCCACGCTCCTCCTATCTACTGCCACAAGATTCACCTGGTACTGATATTTAGGGCTGTGAATGGTGGGCATCCACCAAATGCCCAAACCTGTTATTGCCCACGTGAACTGCAGTAGGTCAAAGGCTTCTGATGGCGACTTCAGGGTGTGCACAGAGATCAGAGACCATATTCCTGTCTTTCTTTATGGTTCTCAAAAGCAGAGGCAACTGATGAGAAACCATCAGCCATGTGGAAACTGATGAGAGAGAAGGAAAGGACACAGGAGAACAAAGGCAGCATAAAAGATAGTGCAGGGAAGAAAAGAAGAAAATTATAAAGTTCAATACAAGGCATATAAAAAGTGGCTACACTGTAGAAATGATGCACTGAAATTATTTGCTTCTTTTGCTTCCTTTTCCAAAGAAAATGATAGATCAGTTCATACTTTGAGGAATCTGCTTAGGAGAAATCACAGCAAGTAGGAAAATACTAAACACACTATTTCCTGTTTCTTTTTCCTTTTAACAAAACACTGGACAATATTTTATCAGTGACTAAATTTAATTAAAATAAATACTCTTACAGCAGATGACCTGACGCTTTCATATCTTTGGTAGTCCATCTGTACAGCTTCTTATTTTCTGTAGCTGCAATTCATGAATACAAACTAAATAATCTTGGGTTAATCCTAAAACAAGACTACCCAATTTCTTATAGATTATCAAGTATTTGGCTTTTGGTTTTTAAGCACAGAATTTTAAGCATAGAATACTTTCAGAGAAAGAAACAAAAGAATAAATCAACCAACCACATCCAGAAGTCAACAACATACCCCACACGCTTTCTGTTGATATCAAGTTTATGGTTTAGGTGTTTACATACTTCAGTTTTCATTTAACCATTTTAGTAATTACTTCCAAACTGTGACAGTTTTAAGAACTTCCAGAAATTATATTTTATTCAAACTGAATACTCAATATTCATTATATATATATATTCATAAATTCATTAACAACTCAAGCCAGGATTCAGTAACAGAATCCCACTTTAATTACCAATTATCAACTAGATAAAATTTTCATACTTCTAGTAGATAATCTTTAAGACTTTGGTGGCTGCAATTTTATTACCTCACGTGATAGGGTAAACAAAAGATTTGGAAATTATCACTCCAAATTTAGCACAAAAGCAGGGACAAACCCATGGAATACTCCTTGAAAAATCAGGATTTAAATATGGAAAGCCAGAGAGAGTTTTAAAATTGTTATCTGGATTTAGTTCTGAACATGCAAATAGTTTAATTTCCTGGTTTAATTCCCAGTGAACTACAGGCTGTCATATGGCACCTTGTGAGTCACCTTCTCACAGGACAGCTGGAGTAATGCAACCCAACCAGCACATTAGCAGCCTAAATTTTGGACTATGGGAAAATATTTGTACCTGGAATGCTGTGTTACAACAAGAATGCTAAGGTAAAAAGCTGCAATCAAAGCACTGAAATACATAAAGAAAAACAGGTCAAATCCCTCTATCTTTTTAAGCTACTCATAACATTCAATTTATGACCTTTTGCTCTGTGGCGCTGAGGAACTGACCTGCAAGTCTAAATGAGCCTCTGAAAATAACCACATAGCACATAAGGTTCATTCCTGGGCACTTTGCTGGTTTATTTTTTTAATTCTTTGTAGGAAGGGTCAGTCTTTGCAGATAAAATATTAAGCTGCCTCAGGACAAATACAGACAATACAACTATATCAGAAATAGAAAAAGTTCAAAGAGCAATACAAATACTCAGAAGCCTGCAGATGATTTCCAATGAGAAGAGTCTAAATTTTACAGCAGTTTAATTTACAGAAAGGTGAGGAATATTTGAAACACGGATATATTAAACAATAAATGATACAGGGAAGGTCAAACTGAGCATTACTGAAATCGAAGACCAAACTGAAGCTTTGTAACTCTTACTTCTTATATCAAGTTGTAGGTCTTAGGAATGGAACTTCTCATAAATTTTGTGTTACTGATTTATCTCAGCTCCTATATCCTCCCTGCTTTCAGGCAGTTATTTAAGATACATGTGTTTGAGATTCAGCTTTCCTATTGCAAATGAATTAATTGATCAATTCCATTTGAGAAACACGTTTAAACTCAATGAAATATGAGCTCCTGGGCTTTTGTCCTGGAATACTGAAGCTGTGTACTGGGGAATCTCAGCACTTTACTAAGAAGAACACACACTGGGTAAGGGCAAACAGATAACATTCTCAATGAAGATCAAATGTGACATTCAGAACACTACCCAGCTACTAATGGCACTGCCTAAAGATTCAAAAATCTACAAAACAAAATACCATGGTCCACAGCTGGTTCTTGCAAAACTGCCCACTGAACCCCCTGTTATTCTCCCTCAGAAACACTTTGCAGGAGCCACTTTGAGACAGGATCCTGATGAATCACTGAGTTTGTTTTAAAAAACTGAGGAAAGAGTTAAAAATAATTCTGGTTGCTTTAGAAACTGACATCCTTTGTTTTGGTTAAGACGAAATACCATTACATGCATGCAATACCCTTTAAACTTGCCACTGTTCCAACAATAACTAAAGCTATTCTAAGAAACTACCACCCAAAAGGAGATCACCACAGAATTACAGTAAGTTTGCCGCTGCTAAGTTGGAGTATACTTGCAACATTACCAAAAATGCTCAGGCAAGCCTAGCTGGGAGAGACCTCAGTGTAACCACCAAAATACAGCAGTGATTGTTGCTCACCGACTCCATCACAACTACAGCAATCAAACAGCAAGACGAGCCTTGCTACTTGCAACAGCAGCTTGCAGCTAAAGGTATTTTCAGCAAACTTGATAGTTAACCCAAATAACTAAGATGACAAGAAAATTTAAATACTGCTAAAATTTAATGATTAAGCTAAACTCATGTGGTTTTACCATGTGTTTTTACAGTTGCATGTCACCCAAATTGTAAACTTTTAGACTGCTGAATTCATGTCCTCTTGTTTGCATACAAACACTTCAGCTCTAATCAGAAGCACACCTGATCACTGACTCTTCAGTATTTCTTTTAAACAATACAGATTTTTAAACTTGTAAGCTGTTTCAAGTTGTCACCACTTTATTTAAAACCATCTCAATTAATATAATTCAGGCATGGAATGAAATTTTTGTTTTGCAATTTTAGCGTTCACAAACCCGTTCCCAAGCCCATCCATGCTGAGTCATCTCCCATACTCTCCCCTCTACCTGACAGCTGCCCATGGCTCACAAGAATACAAACCTCCTGTTTTGACATCTGTCCTTCCCCAAATGAGCCTCAAAGGACCACTTTGAACCAACCCAGCAAAAACTTTTAAAACAATGTTTTGAAACATACTGATGCTCCAGTAATAGCTATGCTTATACAGTATATGATGCTACATGTGACATGACTTCTAAGTCTTGATCTTTCCTAACATTTTGGAGATTGTTCTGACTAAAATTAAGAACATTGATAGGCAAAACGAAGCTCAATGTTTTGCAAACTAAGCTGTCATCTCTCCCTCTACATATGCCTATGAATGTACACATTTTTAAGAATGCATAATTAACTGTAAGAAAATAGTTCTCAGAAACCAGAAAGCTAAAGTATTTATATCAAAAGCTGAATCTTTCTCACTCTATCTGCACAAATAAACCCACTGAAGTTGCCAGCTTTGTCAAAGCAAGAAAGATTAGGTTCTACATAAATCCGTTTAAGCAGTCAGAAACCTACAAGAAGTACTGAAGTTGCTTTCAAATTCCTTGCAGATTTTTACAAAATAAAAGTCATTGATACAGTCACTGGAAACAAAGTTAGTATTTTCTAAGACAGCATTGCTACCACATTTCTATTAGGGACATTTAAAAACATTTACAATTCTGGTATTTCTAGATAGGTTTGCAAGGGTAGTTTATGGATGGGGAGTGGGGATGTGGTGATAGTGAAAGGGGATGCTGATCTTACAACTGCAATGTCATATAAAATCCCAAGTATCCATCCATATAGGTCAGACAGATTTGCACTGTTCTGATTTGGTTTAATTTTGTTGGGGTTATTTTTTTGGTTTCTGTTTGTTTCTTTAGTTGCTCTTTTCTGCTTCCAAATTTTGCTATGTATTTATAACCATAGAAGTCAGTAAAGTGACTTGATTTGTGAGAGGCACTACAATCAGACAGATCTAAGATAAAAATAAAGCTCATTATCTGTAAGGTTGCTCTCAAAAGTCAACTATCACATTGGCATCACAAGAAATTAATTCATCAGTGTATTTTTGACAAGCACAATTTTTTTTCTCCAAAAGGTCATTTTTCTAAATTAAGCTAAGTATTAAATATCTCGGCTGTTCTGTCACACGTCTCAAGCTTAACTCCTGAAATGTTTTCACAGTAAAATCAAATTACATTTGAAATAAACATAGAGTTTCACATGCATTTAAATTTGACATTTGTACTGTAAGCAAACACTAAGGCCTGTTTGTACGTTTTATAAACTACATTAATGGAAAATGTGCTTACTTGGTAAATACAGTATAGCCTAGTTTTGCCCAGAGTGTCCTTGTTTTAGCACTCCCCTAAATGCACACTGTTAAGCATGAGAGGTAGATCTGGAAATCACTACTGTTCATATCACAGTCTGCTAGTGAAGGATTAGGACCATATTTACTGAGGAAGTGCCAGAATCATAGAATAGTTTGGTCTGGACGGGACCTTCAAAGGTCATCTAATTCAATCCTCTGCAATGAGCAGGGACATCTTAATGAGATCAGCTTGCTCAGAGCCCCATCCAACCTGACCTTGACTGTTTCCAGGGATGGGGCATCTAACGCCTCTCTGGGCAACCTGTTCCAGTGTCTCACCACCCTCACAGTAAAGAATTTCTTGCTTCTATCTAATCTAAATCCACTCTCTTGCGGTTTAAAATCATTACCCCTTGTCCTATCACTAATGCCCTTGTATAAAGTCCCTCCCCATCTGTGTGGGCTTTCCTCACTGAACTAGGGAGCCCAGCACTGCGCCCTGCTGTACACCACCTCCACATCCACTCATACCTTTCGCCCCTCTCATCAAACAGCACTGGAATGCAATCTATGAGAGCTGCTCTGCTGCCCAGGACTTTGCTTCTGACTCCTGTGCTGCCTCCAGGTGCTTTGCTGGGCTCCTTCACCCAGCAGGGGCGAAGCCTTCCGATGAACTATGGAAAATACCCACCTCTCCCCTTCCGTGTTAGGAAAGGAAACCTACCTGCAACACCAACAAGAAAAAGCAGCTCCGCAGGATAAAAAATGGGAATCCTCTGGTGCCAAGCAGACATGCCAAAGACAACTTCTCTTTGTGAATAAATACAGCACAAAGAACAAAGGTTCTCCTCCCCTTTCACACCTACTGGAGTTCCTCTGCGATGAGGGGATTTTCTGCAGCGCCTGCCTTCCTGGCAGGCGAGGGTTACACGAGTGTCTTCACTTATGTAAGTTCGTTTCTTGAGTACACAATTACCCAACACACCCAAGGCACTCCAAGGCTTTTTTTTTTTTTAAAGAAAAATCAGTTCCTTTCCAGCTGGAACATTTTTTTTTTTTTCAAACCCAGGTCTGTAAGCGAAGCCACAGAAGCACTGTGGTGCACCAAGACCCTCAGTATCCCGGTAAAGGAGACATTAATTTCTTGGCAGCACAACTCTCTCCCTATGTACTGGAATGTAGGCTGAGCTCCAGACTTGCAAGAGACCTCGACATTCACAAGAACCACCTCCATTTTCACCTGTGCACCTTTTTCCTCCTACAGAAGGTCATCAAGTATCTGCTGAACACTCCTTCCAAACCCACAGAAGACACCTACGCCAGCAAGCCCCACCACCAGGAACAAACACCCCTTCTGCCATCTCACAGCACAAAATACTTGACTGTGTTCTTCCTAAATTAAACACTTCAACTCGTTTTGAAAGAGAAAGTGAAGCATATGAACAAATTTGCCCAGAAAAAGGCAATGAGGCCTTCTGTGGGAGATACCTGCAATTGTTCAGCTGCAATAATATGTAGAAAATCTAACTCTGCACTTGAAAGGCCATCGGTGAAATTAAATACAGATCTGTTAGGCAGCACTGCATAGACAACAAGAGCCTTATTACCAGCATGCATGCCTGCTGCAGTTTCCTTAAAATACCTTCTCCCTCCTGAACAAGTCTTCCGCTAAAGGCCATTCAAAAACCGTGGAAAGCTTCCCTGTGGGCACACATTCAGGAAAAGACACAGCAGGAACATTCTGTGTAGGTACCAGTTACATCCATCATCAGTAGGTCTGTGCCAGGCAGAGTGTGACAGAAATCTCTGATCACATGTTGGTAGAAATAGGCCTTTTTTACTGACAACCTGAATAGCTGAAAGCATGAGGGAATCCAAATAATTCCAATGCTGATGTAAGATTTTAATCACACATGTAGGTTTTAAATCACACAGGTCTAAAGGAGACAAGGAGAAATCACTGGTGTTCATAACACAGTCTGCTAGTGAAGGATTAGGACCATACTTAGTGAGCAATGTGCCCAACACATATAAAAAGGAAAAAAATAATTAGTCCCTTTCTCCCAAGCAGTTTAACTTATCCATACTCTTAAAAAATACTGATTCTATTTCTCAAGCATTATGGATTCCCAAAATCCATATCTCTGCTCAAGGCTCTAAGCATCCTGACAAAGATGCTGTGTCTGTTCAGGTGATGTTCATTCTCTCCCTCAAACACTACTTTTAATCATTTTATCCAAAGCAAAATGGTGGAACTCCACAGCTCTACTGGGTTTGGAGGTACTGTAGAATTTGCTTGCTTCATTGCTGTGTTACACCTGATTACAGCTCAGAGGCCTGGAACAATGACTTAGAGAAAGGAAGGTGTGAAACATATCCAACCTGCAGCCTGCTCTCTGCCATGCTCCCACAGCGACCCAGGGCTCTGGGAGAGTGGGTAAGTAAGGCAAGCTCCTCAGGTGGCCCTCAGGGCTGGTGGTGTTGCCCGGGCAGCTGCACATCACCACCAGAGCTGCTGCAGAGATGCAAACAGAGGGGCATTCCCACAGCTGGCCACCACTACAGGAAGGGTCAGAAACACTTTTCCAGATCCCCAAGATACTGACTGAGCTGTGAATGCATCAAGTGGAAAGGATGTTGACAAATATTTGTCCTTGTCATTATCTGAAGTAGAAGAAAAAAGGTTAAGCTGTCCGAGAGAAATTAAATGTTTTAATAGGGACAAAGACAAATAAGTTGTCATGATGTAAAAATGCAACCTCCATAAAAATGTTCATGTTTTAATCTATGCAACCAATAAAGATACAGTAAAAATAACCATGTTACACTCTGCTTGAATGCTGTTGACATAAGATCTATGGGAAAGAAAATCAAAAGTAAATAGCCAATCAGTCTGCTGTTACACTGCTGATTACTGAAGATACACAACAGGAAATGATACCTCCTGTTTCATACAGTTCAACAAGACTTTGAGCAAATTTTATTTGTACTATTTCATTTCTAGCTCAGATTTGAGATGGCTGGCCATATTAATTTACAAATTCTTGCTTTATATTCCATCTAATTTATATTTAAAAAGTAAAATTTGAAAACAAACAATGGAACAGTACAGCCTCCTCAAGGCATAATGCCAAGGAAAACCTGAAGGCTGCAGTAAACCACACTAGCAAACACATTTTGGGAATACCTAGTACAGGCCAATAGGAATCTCTGTGCTGTATTATCAAAGGGGCTTTAAGTATTATACTGCAAATCCTGCGTAACAAGAAGCAGATCAAGCATATCAATCCATATGCCCTCATCTAAAATTCCCACTATAAAAATAGGTTTCAAGAAAACAGGCTGACAATAAATGTCAATTAGAGACTAAAATGCATTATATGGCACATCATCCTCACATTTATCACCAAAACAAGTAATGTATATCCATAAAATCAGAGCAAAATAAATTGAAACACATCATGGTTGGGAAACACACTGTTAAGGCACATGGAGACTTCCTAAATCCAGAGTCAATACTGGGACTCTTATTAAGATATTCCAGCATTTTGAAATCCTAAACTCAATTTTCTTTAATGATCTACTGGCCATTTCCCCTGTTCTAATATTACTAAAGGACACAGTGTTTGGCAATAGTATATGGTGGCTGACACCTATCTTCCTCCAAAACTGCAAGCTCCCATGGAGATGACAAAAAAGGTGCTGCCAGAAGGAATCTGACCAAAAAAAAAAATAATTCTGACATAAAATTCACTACCAAAATCTAAGGTACTGTGGAAAGGATGAGCTTCAGCAAGTTTTACACTACAAAATATTTTCTGAAATGAACAGTTTAATTTTTCAAAAAAAACCCCCAAAAAACAAAAAACAAACCAAAAAAAAAAAAAAAACAAAAAAAACCAACCAACCAAAAAACCAAAACAAAAAAACCTCAAAAAACATTTTTCCAAAGCTTTCTTGCTTTCTTGCAAGTTTTTTATTAAATTAAACTAGAAGCCATGCATACTTTGAAAATTCAAATTCACTACAAAGTCTTTAAAATTTATAACAATGAATCTCTGATTTAATGCACATTATAATTTCAGAAAAAAATGAAAAACTATAGAAATATGACAAGTCTTGTGTTTTCTAACATTTTAGTTTTTGTTGGTTTTTTCCATTAAATACAAGTTATAAACAAAGTCACACTTCTAAAAATAATGTCAACACTGTCCCATGAATCTAATTTTAATGAGCTTTAATTGTAGATGTTTGAGTACAGTAGAAATCTACTCTGAAGGTCATCTGACATACCCACAAGGAATGGCTTGGCACACACTTATTAGGAGTGGATTTAATATCTATTGCTTATTCCAATCTGTCAACAAATTTACTGCTGTTCAGGGGACTCCTTCTGAAAATACACCTGTTTTAAGCAATTTCAATAGGGATATGTTTTGCTTTTTGCACTAACCACATGGTACCCATTGTAAAGCTGCATTTATGGATGCCGAAATGCAGGGCTTTTTCATTGTTATATATCCACCTAGCCCTTGCAGCTGTATGGAGGCACACACAGGTATAAATCTCACAGGGTATAAATTAGACGAAGCTGAAATGCCTTCCCCAACCCCATGCCCAATCTCAGGTGAGCAGTTGACTCTTCACCAAAATTCAGACAGTGCTCAGGCTGACTATAACGTTCCCAAGGATCATAAGAGAACCAGAAATTCGTCTTTCAACTTTATTAGGAAACCAAAACTTCCTGGCACAACCCCACAACATCCACCTATCTGTGGGAACTCCCTTGTTATTACTTCCACTCCCCTGTGGCAAGAGACAGCAAACCAGCCAAATCTCACACAAAGGTTCACTTCTCCATCGCACCTGTGGAATCCCAGGGTGTAGATCAAAGTGAGGACTGACTGCCTTGGAAAATGTCCAGGCACAGAGCAGTAAAAAAAGCAGGCAGCAAGTCACCTACCAGAAGCTCAAAATTCCCTCTTTTAAGGCAAGTGGGAAAAGGGAAGAGAATTCTTGTTTTTGACCACAGTGATGGGAAGGCAAAAGAGAATGTGTGGGATTATCATGGAAAGGTGAGAGTGAAACACACAGGGAATTTCTCAGTGAGGAGAAGTCTGGTCTCTGGGTTTAGGAACTTGTCATGGGATATGTGAGTTTGGTACCAATGCCTAACACAACCTTCCTGTGTACTTTATAATTCCAGTCCATAAAACAACATTTCCATGCTCCAAGAATTTATTGGAAAGATAATTATATTCCTAAGGAACATAGTGGCTGCATACATGAAGTCTGTTACAGAGATATTTAGATACTTCATTGCCAACTACTTACATAGAACATACTCTAGAATCTACCCCCTGCCTGACCTCCTGAGTGTATCTTCTCGTTTACCAGTGCCCCTTCCAACGACACACAAAAATTTAAAGGCAGCTTTTTTTGCTATTTTATAGAATCGTGGAATGTTTAGGGTTGGAGGGGACCTTAAAGATCATCTAGTTCCAATGTGTCTGAGATGGGCAGGGACATCTTCCACTAGACCAGGCTGCTCAAAGCCTCATCCAACCTGGCCTTGAACACTTCCAGAGATGGGGCATCCACAGCTTCTCTGGGTAAGCTGTGCCAGTGCCTCATCATGTATTATTATTGCATCCAAGGGTGGCCACAAACTCCTCCTGCCCTTACACATTCCAACAGGTAGTACTAACTAGTGAGACCGGAGACTTCAAAAACAACTGATGAGTCAAAGTGCCCAACCACAGTTCTCTTAAACCAGCCTGGTTTTCAGCAAGGGGCTTTCTGAAAGTTAGACCCCATTAGATTGTCTCAGAGTGGACCCACATAAAGCTACTGCTAAAACTCTTTTGCAAAAACACAACTGGCTTTTGTATGTGTCTCCTAAATACAATGTAAACCAATTATTGTATGGACAATGCAAAACTGGGGTACTTAGAAAGTAGCCTCGTCTTCCAACTTGTAGTAATTCATTTTAAAATCAACAATCTTCATAATACAGTTGAGGATTTTCAAAAGGCCTTGGTGACGGGTTTTAACTAATTCATTTTTCCACAGAAACCGGTAATCTCCTGCCAATTAAAACAGCATTCATCTAACTCAACTCTCAGGTGCTCCTGACAATCACACTCATAACTCCTAGGTGAGGTAACAACCCATTTCAATCTTTTAGAAAATGATCTTTAAAGATAAAACTTATTATTAAGTAATAAAGCCCTGATATTTATCTTGCAATGATGATAAAAACATATAATAAAGCATGGATGTTCAACCAGAATGAATACTGTGTTCAGTATGAAGTGGTTTACAGCCATATACTTTATAATATACAAAATCCAAACAAGTAAAGACGAAAACAGTATAGTAAACCTGTACAGTGTCTCAAATGGACACTTAGACCATACCAAAAGAAACCCACGTGGTTTCAAAGACAGCTCTGCCTCCCACCTGACACTTCCCCTCTGGCTAAGTTAGCTTCATTAAGATTTGAAAGCCTCATCCCAGCTTCTCAATCTCCTTGTACTACCCACTTTCTGGATGAAAGACAACTTGCAAATGTTCAGGATCACTTTTGGTAAAATATACTACAAAAATATGCACCATCAAAATTAATATCACAAAAAACTTGCAAATATGGGAAGATTTATGCTTGGTGTTCTTCTGATATCACCCTTTAAATAAATTCCATGGTTGAGCTATAGGCACCTCCTAAATATCTTTTCAATACAGGCATCTTATAAATATCTTCGGGGTACCACACACACACACACAAGCAACATTAACAGCTGATCCTCCAGTATGTGCCATGTCCTGTCATCTATCATCTCCAGGGTCATGAGCACTGCTGGGGTTTGTAATCAAATCATGGTCCATAACAGACAAACGAGCAAAAATTCTTAATTTAAAATGTCATTAATTCCATTAAAACTATATTGACTGTAGTAAGGGGTCTGCCATTTCTAAACAGTGCACAAACATGTAATTCCCTGTGAGAAGTACATGTATACCAAAATAAAGATACAGATATGTGTATCAGGGATGTGAAAACACCTGAAAGACTTACCTATACAACATCAATTAACACAAGTCATAAATCCAGGGAATTTCAGAAAGGCTTCAGAAGTGAAACAGATGACATGGCATGTCTCACTTCCTTCAAGGAGGAATTATTTACTGAAACCCTACACTGTCAAAGGTAGCTGCGAAAACAGCAGCAATTAATGCTCTCGGCTGCATGTGCCCAGCCTATTCAAAATAATTTTAAGGTCAGGCTTCATCCATCTTAATTTGTTTATAATTTTGCCAAGGTAACTGCGATTAACTTATCAAGTTTCAGGATGAACTACTTTGGGGTCAGGAAAGATGGGAGGAAAAGAAAGGCAAATGCCAAGTCATGTGTTTCCTTCAGACACCTAAATAACTAACTGCTGGTGATGCAGAACAACACTGCATTTAAAATAAACAGGAGTCAAATCCTACAGCTGAAACAACCGAAACAAAGTTGTTTTATCTCTTGGAAAGCAGCTGTCAGTATGAACAGCCACATGCAAAAACCAGCTGAATTACGCATAAAACCCCTTCCTGTAGTCTTTTACTTCTAGAAATGCAGCAGAAGCAGTATTTCCAGTTCCTGAAAAGTCAAGGTATAAGCTAGTTTGGGGGCAACCAAAGATTCCTAAATGCAAGCAAAGTTCTCATATCCAAACACTTCCAGTTCTCTGAGCAAACAACAATTGCTCATGCCCTGAGAGGACAGAGCCAATTTTGCAGGCTGCTTCAACAGGTACCAGGCCTGCTTTGCTAAATAAACACTCCAACAACAAAAGTATTTAGCAAATTCCCCATGGGAAGTTTCAAAACCAGAAGGCACCAGAAATGGCTGTAGGCACATCTTCCACCCTCCAGGCACCCCTGCTTCCCGGTCAGGGAGCTCAAAAACTGATTCTCAGCTCCTTCCTGCACTGCCTGGAATGAGCTGAACTGCTGCATAACCCTGCCGCAATAAATACCAGCTTCTGGCTCCCCACGCTGCCCCCGTGCTCCCATAGTTCAGTAGAGCTCTGAGATTTGGCTTTTTGTGATGCCAGCGCTGATTTCCACTTTTTTAGAATACCATGAGTACACACAGGTAAGCAGGCAGGCTTTGCTAACTAATGCAATTATGCTCTACTCAAATGTCTTCACACAATAAATGCTCAGCTTCTGGAAAACTGGTCTGGTTGCGATTTTGTTGGTTTCCAAGTACAACTGGGAGGGAAAGGCCTTGTCAGAGTTGTAAAACCCTGTGGTAAAGCCATACTACAGCTTTGCCTATTTATACAGCAGTGTCCTCACTTCAGTGCTTTAGAGCTCTTGTATTCATTTCTGGTTTTTTTTCATAGAAATAATATCTGCAAAAGTGAAATGCCTTTTTGCCCATAATGGCCTTGAAGCTAATAACTATTTTTGAGCAATTCCAGTACAGTCGGAAGCTGTTATTGGCTGTTTATGTAACAGTGAATTAACCCCCACCGACACCTTTCAGGAATTCATAACCATAGTGCACAAAATGTACTTTGCAAGAGCTTGTTAATATATGGTAAGTGCAAAAGCCGTCTCAATTCAGAAGACTGGCTTTCAAAGCAAACATGCTTAACCTGCAGTTTCAGTCATGGAAGAAATTACTCAATTAATTGCAGGCAACAAAAACAACAGGGTTATAACTAATGTACAGTAAATGCTCTGTGGGTGGAACGCAAGCTCATTTCCCAGTAGTATTCTCTCTTACATTTCTTATCCCACTGCTGTAAAACTGTTTAAGCATGTTAAATTCACTTACGACTTTTTCTCCATACACATCTGTTTTCTGGCAATGAATATTATTATTAACACAGATAGGGGCTGCTCTCTTAAGGAACATGTTTACAACACAGTAAATTTGCAGACCAGTATTTTTCATACCCAGTTCTAGACCAGACATCATCTTTTCCAAACTTAAAATTGAACATCAGAATTTATAGCATTTTTGCCTGCACTAATGACATCCTTGCAGCGACAAAGATGAGACCACAGCGAAAGGGTTCAATAAATTCTCACCTGCTTCTAGGAATTCCAGCAGGCAAAGAATAGCGAGAAGATCAAAAGCACAAGAAGACCCCACGAGGGTTGACTGCTCCCATTCTGACACTGAGGAAGAGACGGTGTAAAATACTAATAATGGTTAAAGATAACAGAAAGGAAACTTACCCAAGCAGACACTGATGCCTTCTCCCGTCATTCCTTCCATTCATTTAAAAGACATCTGTCAATGATTTGATCTAGGCTCGGTATCAGCATAGGGCTGGTACTTGGATTCGCTGCTTAGATTCTCAGGGTGTGTTTATGTGCACATCTTACAATTAAAACGCTGACAACTAAATGTGATAACAAAATATGCAGATGAAGATTAAAAGAATCCCCTTCCAGCACCTGTCAGGCAGTTCTCAGCAGGTACTAGGAATGTTCATAAAGAAGGATGCCTCCCATTTCCATCGAGGCCACTTCCTCAAACCCAGCTCCCTCGAGCCTCGCGGAATTTTTCTCATCCTGGCCCCCATGCGAACGCATCTAATCC
>VZTR01028075.1:338190-377953 GCA_013400775.1 Chaetops frenatus
TTTCCTTTTCCTCTGCAGGTTTTTTTTTTTTTTTTTCCTTGCATTTCCGACAGCCAACCAAGAACCAGCTGGTGTAGATTTAACCCGCTCCAATCCCATCTCCCACTATGGAAAACTGACCACAGCCAAGCCGTTGGACAACCCGCCAATTCCCATTCCTACTTCCCCGGGAACAGGCGCAGCAGAAGGGGGTTTGCGCCTTTGAGTCCTTCAAATTAATAACCCTGGGAAGGGCAGAGAGCCGGCAGATGAAAGGCAAGGTATGGACTTTGATCGTGCAATCGGAGCCATGCGGGCAGGCTCCCGAACCATGTGGAGCACCCCTGAAGGTCAGCCTGCGCTGATCAGATTGCAGCAAGAGAGCCACGGAAAAGCAGGGCGAACGGAGGTGGAAAAATCTATACACCCAGATATCTGCCAAGCGACGAAAGAAAAGTTTGCCTCTGATGCTGGGATTTATGAATAAGGTAAATGAAGCCGTAATCTAACACTTCAGAAGATGCTTAGGTCTTCCTTCAGGAAAACACTTAAGCACGTGCTTAAACCCATTACTATTCAGGGCAGCCCATAAGCGTTTGCTGAAGGTTAAGCACAACCTTCTTACAGGGAGCCCTTAAGTACTGTGCTGATTAAGGTGGGTTTTTTTTCTTCTAAATCTGAGCCACTGTGAACCACAAAATGAATTGCCCTCATTATATTCTAATATTGTCTCTGTCTTCTTTCAAATTAAACCAGAGAATGCAAACAGAAGGTAGGTCTTATTTTACATTAAGAGGATAAAGCCCAACACTATACATGTTTTATTTTTTTTTCTTTAAAATCAATTGGCTGCACAACCCCATGCATCCCTATGAATGAACACCTTTCATGAGGAAGAACGAGCACATGGAAAAGTGATTGCTACTCCTAAACTCTGGAATTCCCTTGATGTGCTGTTACAAGCCAGAAAAGATCACAGAGCACTGCATGCATACATACATACATATGTTTTATCCACTGATCTCTTTTGAAGCAAATCTGAAAAAGGCTGTAGATGGTGTACATATTTCAGCTATTAAAGGTCATGGATAAGACAGCTATTTATCAGTTCAAGTAAGGTCAGTGTTACATCCACAGGCAGAGAGCTCTGCCTGTTGCACAAATGACACTGCCAGCCCTGAATGCCCCGAGAAACTTGTGACAAGCTAAGCATATGTAACAAGCCACAAACCTTACATACAACTGCTGCAGTTCATTAATGTTCTACAGGAAGGTATCATATCTGAAACTGGTTCCATTTCTGTATCACAGCACATTTCCTCTCCTCCAAGCTCTCCACTGGTGATTTCTGACAAAAAATTGTATCCCCTGATGGAGAAGGAAAACTCATTAACTGGTGAATCAGTGGTTGTGGCTCTTCCCAACAACCATTCTCCTTGCTGCTATTTAGAAATATTCTACCCAACATACTAAACTATTGGTTCATTTACTTTCTTTATACACACAACAAAAGGGACCTTGGAAAAAAGTTTGTGCCAGTTTTAGACTTCTACTGGAGCTAAAATCAGGGTCTTGGTTGAATTCTATAACACAGTTTTGGAGGAACACACTGTTATATAACTCTTTCCCTTTCTGGGAGACAACCCTGGTAGAAGAGCTTGTGAGAAGCAGTCAAATCTCCTATTGTAGGTCTTGAGACAGATGGCAAAGTACGAGGGTAGAAGGTTACATTAAGGTCAGAGTGTTTCCTATTCTTATTAGCTGTTTCCAAATGCTACAGGCAGGCAAGAACACTACTACTTTCACCTCCAAGAAAATTAATAACTTGTCTCCTGCAGTAATTTGCCCTGCCAAATCCTAAGCTAAAGGCAGTATCTTCTTCCTGGAAACCTTGTTATTATAAACAAATAAAGACAAAGAAATAAAGTATAATCTCAAATGTCTGTCCCTAAATAACCAATCTACCTTTCAAGAACTAAGGTCTCACCATGCTCCTGTACTTGGCATAGAAGCTGGACTAAAGAGATGGAGTTTGAAACCTGGATATCGCAACTGTCCTGACGTGCCTCACTCAGCCCTTCAAGCAGGAAAGCAAACTCAAGAAGTAGGTTGGATCCTAGAACCATTTAATCATTTAGGTTAGCAATGCCTCTAAGATCAAGTCCAACGGCTAACACGCTGCTGACAAGTCCACCACTGAACTATGTTCCTAAGGGCCATGTATACACATCTTTTAAATACCTCCGGGGTGGTGACTCAACCACCTCCCTAGGCAGGCTGTTTGAATGCTGAAGAACCCTTTTCTTCTTCCACTCTAAACCCAACTGAATATAAAATTTTCATAGAAACAATTAAGAGAAGGCCACAATCATGCTGCAGAAAAGCCCCAAAAGTGCATTCAGCTGTCAATGGATAGTGAAATTACCCATGAACTTTACAAAGTGACTTCTTGGATGTAGGATTTCTGTTTAATTATAAGAACGAAAAGGGAAAAAATTAGATGTTCAAAGTCTTCCACACTGTTCTCACAGCTTAAATACCTATGGGCACTAGAACAACACAAGTACAATGAAGTAATTAGTAAGTAAACAACTACAACCTTCACTGCTGCACAAAGAATCTTGAAACCAAAGAAAAATCAATATGAATGATCCCAACTACAAATTTGTAAACCAAACTGAGAAGAAAATGCCTCCTTACGTGACATCATAGCAGGGCTTCAAGACAAAGTGTAGGTGAACCACTCTACTCTGTGAAGGCTCAGAATTGGACGCTTAAGTTAACCACCAGTGAGTTTTCCCACAGAAGCAGGACCTTGAAGAGAGTGGTACTGCTGGCACCAGATTCCCTGCAATGACCTGGGAGTGTGTGATTACCATATGAGCTTCTCTCTCCTCCCCCAAAAACAGGCACAAAATGAAGGATGCCAACTGCCAGTGTCATTAGGCACTGGAGATCATTGCACCTGTATCTCCCTACATTTACTTCCTTCTTGGAGGATTATTTTAACAGTCTATTAAATAAAGTTAACCAGCAATGAAACAAGAACAGATTACAAACTGAGAATCTCCATTTTCTAAAGCTGAACTCCCAGTCTCTATCACTGGAGTAAAAGTCCAAGTGATGAAATAAACCTTGAACTTTGTTGCTTTACTCATCATTTTTGGAAACAAAAGAGCACCTTGTCCCAGACACAGCAGTTTAGCAACTTCATCTGTATACGTGTCAGAAAGGGAGCAGAAAGCTTCAGCCAGCCAGTATCCAAACACGAGCATTCCCCCGATCAACGTCACTGACTGGAATCACACTTGGAAGGGACACACACGACTGCAGTTACTGTCACACCACCATGACCCAGTTCCAGTCAGGACGCCGTGCTCCCAAACCAGTGGTCTCAAAAAGTGGGCCACATGAGCAGCAACCAACCACCTATGTACAAAATGAGTGGGAGAATAAAAAGGAGGAGCTATTTACCACCAACAGGTTCAGCAGAACTCAGCCTGCATCATCCTGTCAGCTCTGCCAGTGACCTCCAGAAGAGAGTGAGCAGGAAAGATGACAGTTGAGCTCTGAACTGGAGCTCACTGGCAGAGGAAAGGGGGGTGGGGGTCATAAGAACTGTAGCCTTCTCAGCTTCCAAAGTCTCCAAAGGAATAATGGGTACCTTGTGCATGTGTACTGACTCTCTCTAATCTCAGCCACCTCAACTGTTCCTGAACGCAAAACTCCGTTTCATTGAAAAAAAAGGATACCAAAATCTGTGTATTCCTGATGTAGAACACTCAGCTGCTGCAAAAGACAATACTAAAGATACAGGAAAAGAGCATTATTTAACTAAATATTTTTCCCATTTTTTATGCAAGGGAATTCCAAAAAATGAGCAGGGAGAGTGAACTGTTATCCAGGTTCATCCTTAATCAGATTGCAAGATATATTATGGAGAGGTAACACTTCACTTAAATATGATTGAATAAAAATTCCTACCTGGGCTTGGAATTATCTTAACTAGACTTCTCAATGGTTTTGTCCTGTTGTGCTCCGATTTAAACCAGGTATAATGCAATTTTGAATCATATTCAAACAAGGTACCTCAACCAATTTAAACTATATTTAGACCATAGTATTTTTACTACTAAAGAAACCCAACAGAGGAACAACATGCTTGGAACATCTGTCGCAGTGATTGAAAGAAGACTATGACAGGAACAGCAAACAGTTATTTTCTTTCTTGAGATGGTGTCAATCTGTTGAAGGAAAGTATCAGTGAAGTAGATTGTTTCCAAGAGGTACCTCACTCTGGCCTGTCTTCTCCAAAACAATGATTAAAATACCCCCTTGCTGCATAACCTTGTCTGCTTGCTTATTAATATCTGCTATCTCTGTATCAGGGGAAAAAATTCTTTGTCAAAGCTAGTAAGCATGTTACAGCATTACATGAAAAAAATAATTCATTTGTTCAAGTCTAAAAACCTCCACCTAATGAAATTCAAATTTTAACATGTATCAATTGTTATTTACATTTAGATTATCAATTGTATGACTCAACACAATGCCTAAGATACAGACCTCTAAGCAAGGCTGTCTGCCACACAGCATGTTCTGCAGTGATGATCAGAACCACACGTTATTTATGACACAACTTTGCAGTTACTTCATGGAAGATGATGACAGAATGGCTCTCATTCTATGTTAATGCTGATTCTTCAGGATGGATTTTGATGCGGTGGTCCAAATCAAGGTTCTTTCCTACAAGTGTCTTGCCTGCCCAGATGACACAGAGGTGCAGAATGAAGGTGAAGAAGAAAGGAGTCACTGGGGGTAGTGATGGGGCTCCCTCTGAGCACTAAGATGTAGGAAATGGAGATGTCAAGCAGCGATGTGCGCTGGTTTAGGACAAATTTGGGAGGAAACCTCCAAAAGGGGTCCCTCCAGAAGATAGATTTAAGCCACCCCTCCCCCACCTGGTTCAGGAAATAGATTTCCTTGGAGAGAAGGGGAAAAAACTATTTATTTAACAAAACAAGAACACCCACAAGCATAAAGAATGACCAAATCTACACAATGAACCCTCTTGCTGTTCTGGAGAGATGACAAGCTCAGAAAAGTCCTTTCAGTGGGTGAGTCCTCGGCTCTTCTCTCAGTCTCGAGCCCTGCATCCCAGCTGCAGTGCAGCTCGGGGGGCCCCCGAGCGACGGTCCTGGTGTCCCCCGGATTGAACAACAGCAGAATAGTCCCAAAAAAACACCTTTGGCTTCAGCAGCTCAACCGGAACCCAGGACAAGCAGAGCAGGAGCCTCCTACAGCAGCAACTCAGAGAACCTTCTAATGAGAGCTTTTATAGGGTTCTGGTTGGTTCCAGCACAGGCAAGGCCAATAACGAGGCTGGTTCCAGCACTTGCTCTGAGGTTCAGGCTTAAAGCTACAAAGCTTATTTCTGAACTAAACAGAAGAGTGGGGATAAAAGCATCATACAGCCAGCCTAGGACAGGTGGAGTGACTCACAGGATTCATTACAAGTTCTCGGTGTATCAATGTCATGGGTCCAACTGTGGGGACCCAGCAAACAGTACCTCTTCTCATTGTCATCAGGCTGAGGTTTCCACCCCACTGCCCAGCAGCAGCCACAGGCATTGCTCCCCCAAGCTAGGATCTACTGGGGCCCTTAAATCAGGCAGAAAATACGTGACCAAGAGTGGCCAGTTACCCCACATCACCCATCTGACTGACACCATCAGCACACAGCTAAGGCAGGCACATCTCTCTTGAGCTCTGACACAACAAGCCTTGAGGCGCAGCTGGAAGAAGATAGGTCTGGTAGGCTGCCAACAGGAGAGCAGGGATGCCTTTAATAACCAGTAACAGCACTGCATGGCATGAGGCAACACAGCCTGTGATGGGCCTGAGGCGGCTGTGTTTGCACGGCCTGGGTGTTCCCCTTGTGCTTGGTGCTAAACTTGGTTCAGGAGAGGCAACCAGCACCATTACTGGTGTTCTCAGACCAGCCTGGGAAAGACCTTCTCATCCGGTCACAGCCCTGCCATGAGGCTGCTGGATATGGCAGCACAGCCAAAGCTGAGAACAACAGTGGTTTTCTATCTGAGAAAAGAAAAAAAAAGGGACACAGTTTAAGAAATTTTGTGATAGGAATTAAGATGGGGACTTCAAAAAGCAGCCAAACAGTTTCTGACCAGTAAATATGGATATAAAAGCTTTCTGAGAAACTTCAGTATCAAATAGCTAAGACAGAACCAAGTATAAGCACTCAGGAAGAAATTTCTGAAAATTACTGTAAGAAGGGTGTGAAATGCCAAAGGCTGCTGACTATTTGAAGAAAAAAATATCAGGCAAGGACAGGGATACTTACATATTTATTGGAATAATTTAAAATCCTATTTCCTTTTCTTATGTAAATATTCCTGTTAACATATATTGTTTAAAAAAAGATTTGTAAGACATTTATATATGAAATACAGACTTGAAAGCAGAATTTATCCCTCCAAAACAATTTACCAGTGTTTTCTTGTAGAAACAGGACTGTCTACTTCAAAAGTCACAATTCAGCCACACTTGGGAGCTTATGTTTGGTTTTCTTCAAAATAATTCAGGAAAAGTTGGTGGCTAATTTGCTGGGGTGACCCCAAGACTTGCCTTATTGCACTCAGCTCCACCCATGGCTCAAACCCTACTGTACCTTTATGAAAACCAATGGACAGAGATGCCGCCTTCCTGAGAGCAGAAATTTGATTTCACTTTGCAGCCAGTGCTCCTTCCTTTGGGCTCTCCAGGGGCTTGTCAGCTCTTTGCTCCTGTTCTCTTCACCCTTCCTTAAATTTCAACTGAGGGACTTTAGCAAAAGCTATCTATTTTAAACTGGTGGTGTAGAGACCTTTCCAGAGCAATAAAAAGGTAGGACAGAATTTTCTCTGTAGGTAACAGACAGGCAGGGCTCCTTTTTGACAATTCATTTTAATGCTGCCACGGTTTTGTTGCAGTATTAATTATACAGGAGAGTGCCCACAGCTTTGTATAAGCATATTTTTGAATTATTTAGAACGAAATAACATGGAAACAGTAGTTAATCAGCATTTCTGCAAACTACGCAACTCAAATTTTAGCACTGATCAGAGAACATGCTAAACAGCAAATAATGTAGTCAGCAATGTGTGGGCCTTGAAAGACGAAGTACAGGTCAATTCTACAGGTGACTGTCCCATTTGTAGCAGTGCGCATGCTCAAGGACAGAAGCAAGGTAGGATTATTAAGTGCACTACTTTGTGGATTCAGGTGGTTAGCTACTTAGAAACACAAAACAAAACAAAAAAGCAACCCCAACCCCCAAACCCGTACCACGTAATGGGTGAAAAAGATACACTAAATTGAACAATATATTTCAATTTGATTTTTTGCCATTCTGGTTCTAAGTAGCCCAAGGTGAAAGACCTAAAGGGATATAAAAGTTCCTAGAGTCCCATAGTATTTCAACCCAGTCCTTGGCCAAGTCAGTAACAGTTGGATCAGAAATCATAAAGGAATGTAGCTGATATTTGACGATATGGTTTTGCAGCCACCATGGAGCGCCCTTCCCTCCTGGCTCCCAAATCTACCCCAGCCTCTGGTCCTTGCACAGGACTGTGAAACCATCCCCTTTCATGCTGAGGATGGAAGCAGCGTGGGGTAGCAGGTTTTAGAGAGTTCCCTTCAGGCTAATGAGGAAATGTCGAAACCAACCAGGGTGCAGTCATAGCTGTGTGACTCTCTCAGAAAGAAAGCATTTAGAAACAGATTCATAAACAAGGGGATTGCGGCTGTCAGTAGGGGCTTAGGACCCATAATCGGGATCAGACAACACAACGCGAAGCGCGGCGTTCGCCGCAGCAGTTACTACACTCCTGTCCTTTTTCCAGCAGCTTCTGCTGACTCAGGAGTACTAATTGCTGACATCCCTCCTGGGAGTGCCTTGCACACACTCCTTTACACACACACACACACACACACACACAATGTGAATGTGGAAAGGAGTATGAAAGAACAAGTATATGTCAAAGAACTTTAAAAAAAAAGTTCTGTGCTCTAACCACCTCTCTTTTTTATAAATACTCTCATTAAGTGCTACACTGAATGAAAGCAGCTGAACAAACAATCTTGGGATTACTGGAAAAAATACAGTGCTGAAATTTTGCAGGATTTCAGCCCACTACAAAAACCTATGGGTTTTTTTGCCCAATCTGGAAGACAAATTGTTTCAATAAGTGAGGATTTCCCCTCTTTTCAAGAAGAAGAAACTCACTGTGCATGTGTAGAACATTCTAAACAACCAAAAACATCACGGGACTTGCTCTGCACAGGTCCCCACTCCAGACACTGCAAGGCAACACTTCTCTTCCATATGTGGGATAAAAAGATCACACAAAAATCTAAAGTACCACTTGAAACATACAAAATTACTACTGTTACAAGAAAATGCAGACACACAAACCCAACTGAATTTATCTAATACAAAAATCACTTGAGCTGTATTTTTTTCCACACGGAAGATGAAAAGGTGACACAGAAAAGCAGCTTGGGCTGCAAAGTGACAGACTTCAGCAGGCACCAGAGCAAGCAAGCAAATGTTAGTGTTAGTACTATTAAGAACACTGTCTTGCATATACAAGCAAAACATTTCTTTGGCAATCTCCTAGCCTCAAACACTTTATAACCTTGATACCCAAACTGAACTTCAGCACATTTTATGCCAAAATCCCTTTGGCATCTGCTTTAGTAACTGTCAAAAAATATTCCATGTTTTGTCCTTTTTTTTCAGTGAAATGTTTACTCAGGTATTTAATCAGGTAGTTTTCCTCTATGCCATTGTTACCCCTTTTTTCAACTTCACTACCTCAGGCCAGCCTCACAACCAGGCTTCTATCTTTCATTGACTGCCCAACTTGCACTCTCCCAGTTTAGGCAGGAGTTCTGTGGAAGAGAGCTAGAGGTTACAGCCCACAGTAAGCTAGATAAGCATCAACAATATCACTCTCTTGCAAAAAAGCAGATGTTGTGCTGGAGCAGACAGCAAGAGAGGTCTGTGAGGAAAGCCTTCTGCTGTACTCACCATTACTAGATGTCAACAGGAACATTTTGGTCAAGTTTCACTGCTGGTCTCCATGACACATGTAGACAAGTCAGAAGATATTCAGAGAAGAGTAGAAAGAGCATAAATTAAGTATCTAATCTAAACAAAAGGAAACTGAAGGCAGAGAAGTTGCATTGAAGAAACCTTCAATTGTTCAGAAGGAAGATGCAAAGAGGAAATGAATGTGTTTTCAAATTTAAAGAGGAAAGACTTTACCAAGACAGTGAGAAAAGCTTTCTGACAGAAAGAAAAGCACAGGAATAGATTTTATACATATATATGTGTGTGTGTGTGTACATATATATGCATGCATACATATACACCATATATGATATATATTTTATCTTTTTATTAGGATGAGAACATATATCTACATGTTCTATAAAGAGATGCTAGTTGCTGTCAGAAATGACTTTGCCAATCCTGTCTTAGGGTAAGCAGATTAGATCATTCCTTGGGTACACAGTTCAGCCCTGTGGTTTTGCATGCAGGCAAACTGCCTTGCCCTTTTCCCAGCACTAAGTGCTTACTGAGGCCTATGAGAGGAGCAGTCCCTTTATTTTAAAATACCGAAATGAGAGACTTCAGTCTTGCTCTCCCTGGTAGTCCTGGGTGAAGGTCAAGTACAGCCTGCCCACCAACAGCAAGTCTAAGGCAGAATGATGAAAGTTGATGTAGCCATGTGGAGTACTGCAAGTCACCTGAACTGCACAAAAACCCCAGCCTCCTTCCAATCAGCTGAAGAGAAAATAAAATCAGAGGTTTGCAGTTAGCTGCTAAGAGGTCTAGAAATAAGAAAGGGAAAAAGTCTACTGTTGTTTCACTTCTTTATACTTTGTCAGCACATGGTGCATACTATTTGAGGACATCAGCCTTTCCTGCACCCTGTCTCTATATACAGTACAAAGCTTTTCACTCTCTTATGTGTATTTTGTCTGCATAGGATACTAGTAGTTTGGGGTTAAAAACTATTTTACTTATTTACACCATCCCTTAAAAAAACCCAGGGATATCGCTCATTTGATTATAAGCATTGACCAGCTTAGCTGTCCAAACAAGTTTCATCTCTCACCTCACTGTGATTTAGCTACAGCTACAAGTTTGGGTTCAGTCAAAGAAGTTCTTTTTCCCTGCTAATATGTAATATAAACCAAACCTCGTCAGTTTAAAGTCATTACCCTTTGTCAAAGATCCCATTAAAAACATTCTAGTTTGGGGCTTTTTGGTGAAAATGGACAGGACTGCAGTCTGGGTGAAGATCTCAGCCACCACACATACACATCACGTACACGTTGTTTTGACTTTTCCTTTACCACAACACAGAAATTGGCAGTGTATTAAGAACTGAAGCTCTCCAAGAAAACAATCCAGGCAGAGCAGAACACCTCGGTAACAGCATTACTAATGTTACTAACACACACTTGCCTTAGCACAGCCTTGTCCACAGCGCATGCATAACTAAGTTTCAGCAACTTCATTTGGAGTCACATTTCATGCAAAGCAACTGTTAAGTTTAACTACAGCAGCTTTTAACCAACAATTTATCAGAACCATTACTGGGCAGACACTTGAGTGGTATAGCCAGGACCAAGGGTGCTTATCTGAAAAGTATATTTTTGTTCCATGCAGATGCATTAGGATTGTTGGAATACTGGGCTTTGTTTCTCTGTATGTGTGTGTATATACATATATATATATATCAGACACACACACATATTGTCTGAACGTCAAGGAAAATAAAGTTTATTTAATACTTCTATTCATCCTCCTCTTTTTCTGAAGAAGCCAAAGTCTCATGCAAGAGCATGGCAGATCTGGCTTCACTGACAGGGTACCAACAGCTGGCCTGAGTGAGGTTTGTGTGGGCCACAGATGTCACGCTGCACTCATCTGGGAAGTACCCAGCAGCCACTCCTCAACTCATTTTGAAATCAGAGTGGTTGGGGTTGGAAGGGAGCAGTGCAAGCCCCCTGCTACAGCAGGTTCACCTGTGAGAAAGGCCACTTCTTCCTGGTTTCTATAAAGTTCATCAGAAAACCACTGTTTCCCGTATGTCATAGCAGTTAACTAAAAAAGAACTTAGATAGGCATGCATGTGCAAGGTTGTTTTCTTAAATACAAAATAGAGAACTTCATGGACTAAACCCTGGAAGAAAAGTGGACATTCTACAACAGCTGCTTTACCAAAACCAGGTAAATAACACGGAAGTTACCTCATTTTTCCTAAATACCAAGTGCACTAGTATCAGCAAACTATTTAGAAACTAATGACCAAAATTAAGAAAAAAGAAAAACAAAACAAAGCTGTGGTTCATATCAGAGAAAGTGCTGCCCATTTAACAACTTTTAATCATTTCACCAGAACTAACTGTATTTATATAAGCATCTGAAAGATAATTTGAAAAAATGGGCTTTAAATTCTGTTTTTGAAGACCAGTGTGCTTGGTTACATGTTATAACCAACATGTTATAACCAAGTTCCTTCTTCTGCTTGGAGCATTAGGCAGTTATAAAAGGCTCTAATGACATCATAAACCTTGCTAGTGTTTGATGATTTCTTAAGGGATTTGATAGAGGAAGCAGAAAGTTACAGAAATCTCAGTTTTAGTTCTTAGGTTCCTAACCTTCTCAGCAGAGCAGTCATGTGGACGAAGCTAATGTGATTCACCAGATGAAAGAAGGCAAGTAAATACATTTTAAGTTACTTTTAAATTAAAAAAAAAAAATCTAATAGTATAAGGAAGCTTCAGGAAGCTCTGGATGAAGACTAGGCACTCAAGGTTAAGAACACTACTAGTGTGTTCAAGCCAGCAGTTACTACCTGAATGAGCTTCCAAATTCAGAGATACCTGGGTTGGGCAGCAAGGACACCATGCACCTGTGGCAATGTGCTGTTGAAAAATGCAGAAAAATCTGCTCTATCCCAGCCGTGGTCTGTTCCCCACCTGCCCCCAAGGTCATCCCTCCCCTAAGGGTGAGGCACTCCCTGCAAGGAGGCGATTTCCTCACCAACTACAGTCCTTCACCAAGCCTCTGCAGCACCACGTACCTCCCGTTGCTTGCACACAAGACACATCATCGAAGGCTTGAAAATTCTGCTGGGCCTCTTATTTTTTTAGGAACAACAGAGATACTGTTTGCTACAGAATGACTTAACAGTGCTGCTTCAGGGGGACACTGCTGGCTTTACTCCCTTAGGATGGAAAGGATGATTCCTTCCTTAGGAGCTAAGAAGGATGAAGCTATTACTCATGTAATGACAGTAACCAGTTGTTTCTGCCATACAGCATGTCCTGCCCTACCAGGGAAAACATAAATATGCATTGAAGAACCAAATTCTGCCCCCAGAGTTACAGTAATTTAACTCCAGCAGGAAGAAGTGTGCCCAAGTAAAACTCAGAAAGTGATTTTTTTTCCTTCAACTTTTCTCTTACATGAAATATATGCATGTACAGCAATAACCCTGGTTTAGTTGTTCTGGTATTTGTTTTCCATTAAGCAGTATGAAACTTGCTTTAGCAAATATGTTTTGTGGGTTGTCATCCATAGCTTGTTAACCACTATATTCATTTAGGGACTACACATATGCTTTTTCAAATATAGACATAAGGGGAAGTGAAAATCATGCCAGAGAGCATTGGTTAGTTCCCAGGAAAGACAGCATCTAGAATTTGGCAGCCTTTAGACATGAGAAAAGTACAAACACAGTCAGACACAAAATTTTAAGTAATTTGTGTGGACTATTTTTTTTATCTTAATGATCACAACTTCTACAATTATTTGTAGCTTAAATTGGTCTTATTTCTAAATGCAAAATACATACCATGGTTTCCTCCTGTTGTATTGTACTAGAAAATGACATTTGCAAAACACCTTCCCACAATTCTGAGTCCATCCAGAAACTTATTTTTACTGGACATTTGATGAAAATACTGTTGTAATTCACTATATTGCTACCAAACCTTTGACAGAAGGACAGTAGGGTTGTTAAACAGAAAATAATGAGTTTTCACTGGCTCACCAATGAAGTAGAGAAGGAAAATGGTCACACCAAACCATGAGAACACACTGAGACCTGGTCACTACCACCCAGCAGAAAGTGGCACAGCAATCCCCAAGGCCAGGCTGAAATGATTTAAATTACCTTCACACATGAGAGCAACAGAGGTCTTGGATCCTCCCCAGAGCCACAGTCAGCAAAGCCTTCTGCACTTCATGAAGGCTGGCTCCCTGCTTGGACAGGGATCAGCCTCCCAACATGGCACCTGGCTTGGGTGCAAGCCCAGAAAAGGTCCCAGCTCCCCAGCACTGGTGTCCTTGGGTGGCAGCTGCCATCACTGAGCGAGGAATCTGCACCTCAGATTCATGGACAGCAAATAACAAGCTCCACAAAACCACTGTGCTAGTGATGAGGCTAATTGGGAAAAACACATCCATTCCAAACCATCTGTTTGGCTTACTGTTTTGTTACAGCCAAGATGAAAGAATCTTAAATTTAGAGCATTTTTCTGCTAAACAAAAAGATACTGTTGGTTCTGTCAAATAAACCAAAACAAAAGAAACAAAACAAAACCGAACCAAAAAACCTCAACAACCAAAGAACACCCTCGAAAAGGTGCCCAAATCCTCGCCATCAGCAGAAGTAGCTGTCTAAATACAGATAACAAGAGGAAGCTGATGTCAAACATTCCCTGCAAACACTCCCTCCAGAGGGCTGTTCCCCCCACAGCACTCAATTCCAGCCTGTCCTAGGAGCTGTCTGGCTCCCTTCCTCACCAGTGCTTCACTCCCAAAGTGTGGAGTTAGCCACAAGCAGACCTGTGTTGAAGAACATGACGGGGCTGGGGAGACAGGCACTGCAGCGAGGCCGAGGGCAGAGCCTCCCCTCAACCACAACCATTCTGAGCTGCTGCTCCTCTCACTGCGAGGAAGAGATGGCCATCCCTTGGTGGCCATCCATGCACTGCCCTCCCCTCTCTTTGTTTCTCAGGGAATGGCCCTGTGCCCACTTTGGCTTGTTTGTCCAGTCCAGTTGGTAAGAGACGATGTTTAAAGACAAGTCCGGGTGCAGGAACATAACGCTGTTGAGGACACAGGTTTACTAGCCATTACCAAAGGGAAATTTATTCTCTGCTGATGCATATACTTCTTAACACCTGAGTTCTGGGGGATGGCTCTAAGCAGTGAACTCTAAATTTTAACAGGACTTCTGCATGCATAGTTGAGCCTACGTTATTTAATACATTGTAACTGCAAAAGATATCTGTAGAAATAACATATTTTTATCCCTATTTAAGAAGAAAAAGCTATTTATATTGATATTAAGAGGAGGCCTTTTTGGGTTATAAAAAAACCCAAGCCATACCTTCAATTATGTTCAATGTTTTAAATTCAAAATTAGAAGTTTATTCTGCAGACTGTGATTGCACTGTGAAAGGGAATAAAACCATTTTGTATGCTTCCTTGAGGTTTAAGAAAGTAATTAAATTCTGCACATTTATAATGTTTTATTTGCCTCAGCTCCTGAAAAGTATTTAGACACATAGGGGGCCCATTCAAAATTTTGGTCTAGTTTACTTGAAAACTATTTAAAGGAAATACTAACTGATATATACATTGCTGAATTCCTCCGCCAATACTTGCTGATTATCCCAGCAGTTTTCCCTAGTACTGCTGTATGAAAGAAACAGCCAACTAATTCATTAACCAGGAGGTNCAGTCGGTAAGAGACGATGTTTAAAGACAAGTCCGGGTGCAGGAACATAACGCTGTTGAGGACACAGGTTTACTAGCCATTACCAAAGGGAAATTTATTCTCTGCTGATGCATATACTTCTTAACACCTGAGTTCTGGGGGATGGCTCTAAGCAGTGAACTCTAAATTTTAACAGGACTTCTGCATGCATAGTTGAGCCTACGTTATTTAATACATTGTAACTGCAAAAGATATCTGTAGAAATAACATATTTTTATCCCTATTTAAGAAGAAAAAGCTATTTATATTGATATTAAGAGGAGGCCTTTTTGGGTTATAAAAAAACCCAAGCCATACCTTCAATTATGTTCAATGTTTTAAATTCAAAATTAGAAGTTTATTCTGCAGACTGTGATTGCACTGTGAAAGGGAATAAAACCATTTTGTATGCTTCCTTGAGGTTTAAGAAAGTAATTAAATTCTGCACATTTATAATGTTTTATTTGCCTCAGCTCCTGAAAAGTATTTAGACACATAGGGGGCCCATTCAAAATTTTGGTCTAGTTTACTTGAAAACTATTTAAAGGAAATACTAACTGATATATACATTGCTGAATTCCTCCGCCAATACTTGCTGATTATCCCAGCAGTTTTCCCTAGTACTGCTGTATGAAAGAAACAGCCAACTAATTCATTAACCAGGAGGTGCTGATTACATACATATTGTTATCAAAAGCACAAACTACACTTTTTCCCCTTCTCTCAGTTACAGTAATTTTAGGTGCTTGCAAAACAAGCAGAGAGAAAACATTCAGCCTGAAACCCAATACTTAAATATTTAATACTTGGGCATTGCCTCCTTAGGAACCCAAATAAGACACAGAGAGCATTTGTACACTCAAAGCCTAGCTAAGCACAGCTAGGAGCTATTCTTGATTAAGTATTCCATTTAAAAAATGGGTAAATTTGAACAGACACAGAGCACTTGGTTTTGTTCCAGAACTGGAACATTCCTTAACTTTACATTTATACATCCTTTAAATTCAATTTAATTTCAAATGCAGAAAAAAAAAAAAAAAANCTTTTTTTTGCATGTCCCAACTACAGAAGACGAGGTTATGCACATAAGGAATGGATGCTGCCTTCTAATAAAATGATTCAACTGGTTATTTTCAATTTTACAGTCAAGTGAAAGAAGGCCCCAAACCCATGAAAAATTACTTGGAATTTTTATCAGCACATCCTACCCATATATATTTATGAATACCAAAATTTGTAGTTAGAATAGACTCTGCAATTACTTTCAGTAATTCATCACCGTGATGGCCAGAACCCCCAAAAATTACTAACTGTAGAACAGGCTAGTAGCTGAAGACTATTTAGAAGTATCAACCCCGAAGCCCAAGTCTGTCATTGATTTAATACATCAGGTTTGGTTCTCAAGTAAAAGTAATAGTTCATGTTAATGTCATACATAATCACAATAAAGTGCTACTGCTCTAGAAGACAACGTGCTACATGATTCAATAAAGTGCTTCTAGTGCATGATGTAAGTAAATTATCATAAGATAAAACACAGGAATTCTAAGGATGCTCCTCAGCATCAAGACCTGTTCCCAGATAAGCTTTAAGGATATGATAGGATCAGCATCTTGGTTGCCACAAAACTGAAGACAAAACAGGAAATAAGGAGCTTAAAAAAAAAAATCAACAGAAACATGATCTGAAATTGTCTTTCTTTAATTCTAGGAGATTTCCCCTTAGAAAGTGATATTACAAGGCAAAGGACACCTAAGCAGAGCTGGATTTTCAGATTTTTGTAGCTATAAAACACCTTGACCAAGATTGTAGAGAAATAGGTTGAAAAGAATATATAGCAACAGTCTTTGTGTAATTTGGTTTATGCTTTACATTTTTCATTTGTGCTAACTTGGTAATCAAGGACCTGGCTGAAACACAACTAATTTGTGCTTGAAGTTTCTCTAGCATCTCAAGTCACTTTGCAAGGTCACATTGAGGAGTAGCGATATCAAATGCCAGGAAAAGCAAGACTTTTTGCCAAGCAGGCAATGTCCAGTGCCTCCCTGGCACAGGGCAGACAAAACAAAGGCAAAGACAATCCATGACTCTGGGAAAGGCCTGATTTCACTTATTTAGCCCTCCAGAAGAAAACACTGAGACCCATCACTTTAATTGAAGAGAGTTTTATACAGCACTTTACTTCATCAGATAATATTCGAGACGGCAAGGCAGTATTTTCACTATCTACAACTTCTGATGTATTTCAGTAGCTCTTTTTCTTCTTTACATAATAAGCCAAAACATTCTACTTAATAATATTATTTTGCATACTCTTGGGCAGAATACTAACTACAAAAGGCAGTGTATTTACCTTCAGGAAGCCCAAGGCTAATGGCAGTAACTTTTCAGAGCTCAATGACAAAAATATTATGTGTTTTATAGTTCCTACAGCCCTGCATCACCCTTACAGCATGAGGTTGGTAAATCACGCAATACTTTCAGAAAAAGCTTTCCCTTACCAGTCTGGTCACAAAATCACATGGATTTGCATTTGGTTTAAAAAGGGTAAAACTGAGTATTTTTGTGCAAGAAGGATGTCTAGTGCAGCAGCTCAGTACTTGCCATGTGATGGCTGCTGGGGGAATGGGTTGCAGTACTTCAATTCAATGAGCTGCTGAAGGTGTGCCCCAGCCCCCGACTGCAATAAGGTACCTTCATTCCCTTCTCGGTATCTCGCACAACAGCTGGATATCCATGCCCAATATTATTCTGTGCAACGTCCTGAGTTATACCACAAACGGCTTACGTAACACAGCTAAACCAAACTGCTCTGATGGCAGCGATGAATGGGGACTCTGTTGTTGCAGCCCTTGCCAACTGCGTGCATCACTCTCGGTTCCGCTAGCGCCGAGCGAGGACAAAGGCTATATTCTCTCCTTTATGGCAGCACAGCACAGTGATGATGCTGTAAATTAAAGAAAGCACAACATGCTGACAACAGACTCATTACTACCTTCTTACTCTCAGTTCCAATACATAAATATAGCACAGAGTTCCTCACATTGTGCTGAAAACAATGGGAAAGGGGAATAAATGGGGGACAGCCTTGACACAGCTCAGAAACACAGAACCCACTTTTTCCATCTGGATCTAATTTTGTTGGGTGCTTTTTGCACCAACCATCTATGCTCGTTCCTATCTTTTCTTCTACGTATTTTCAAAGCATATCAGTAATTTAAAAAACAATCTTCTCTGGAACATGAAAATCTATACTCCTATGAGAATCTCCACCACAGCCTCTTGTAATGTCACATCTCTCTTCAATATCTTTACTTCAGGCAAATAGAAAAAAATAAGCTTGAAGAAATATCTAAGAAAGTATCTTTCATAACCAGATGTAGACATTTTCCATAGAGGTATGTGAATTACATTGTTCTGATTCTTCTGTAACCCCTTGTTCTACCCCTGTTCCCTGTCCACTTCTCCTTTCCCCCACAAATGTATATATATGACCTGGGCTGTCTGGCTGCTAGGTGTGAGCTCAATATCATCAGGACATTGAAGGTAACCTAAATGGAGACTTCAGAAAACACATAGCTAATAATAAAGCTGTTGGTGGAAAACTGTGGGAATTCCAGAGAATACAAGCCTAAAAGGATTAAGTATGTGTACAGAAAAACCAGACTCAATTCTGATGTCCCAAAACACTTCTGTGTCAATACTGTGCTTCCCTTAGGAACAAAGAAATGCCCATCAGCATCCTTATTATCTCTACAAAAAAAAAACCAAAAAACCAAACCAAACCAAAACAAAATGCACAAACATTTGGCTATTTTCAAGAAGTTTTATCAGGATTACACCCAGTACCATTAACAACTACAATGACCAAAGACTAAAAGGTACCTGCCCATGCCCAACACAGCCACCAGTGTCTCTGGCAAAACAGCCCCACTCATACCCAGCCTAGACAAGCCACTGGCTAAAAAAATGACGGAAAAAAACCTAGAAGTGTTCAGAATGTGACATTTCATTGAGATGACGACATTACAATTCCCATAATATTCAGAAATTAGATTCAGAATTGGAGAAACAGTGAACGTAATCCTAACGCCAGGAAGAAAAAAACCCAAAAAAATCCCCTGAAAGTTCTCAGGTTAACAGGACCCTGAAACAAATCCCTCTCTGTACATTTGGGATATATTCTCATGTAAGCAGCAATACAAATTAAAACAGTCACTAACAGGAAACATGTTTTCCTTTTTCTGTGTTTCCAAAGGAAGCGGAGAATTTGATGCAAATGTTACCCTTTTCTCAAAGGTGGATTTCTACAGAAGTTAAGGCAAGCAATAATTCACTATGTGAAAGCTTCACAACACAGAGGAAACATGTAGCCCATCCCAGTCTATGACAGTAATTAAAATACTCTGCCAAAAAAAACCCTGAAAATAAGCTTAGGAAGAGTTCAACCATTATTAACAGCTTAGACTTTAAATACAGAGAGTGAAAAATACAGCTACTCATGGGCACATGTTGGGCTAAAATAGCTGCTGGTGTAAGTAGTGCCCAATGGTAGTTTTAAACTGGATTTGTTGGAATGGAAATTACAGTTCTGAGTGGACTCTGTGACACTGTGACTGACCTGAGTGCCAAGGAGCAGTGCTGAGAGGTCTACAAGGATCTATTGCTCACTTTCAGGGGTGAACCTTTATCAACTGTGGCAAAAATCAAGACAAAAACTTCACAAAGGGCTGCTGACCTCTCCTACAAAGCTTCCAACTACATATTGTACTTTAAACCATTCTTACAGAGATACTGGTGAAAACAGTGCAGTGACAGCCTGACCCTAATCAACTTCTTTGCCAAATAAATGAATAAATGGTCCCTGTGAGTAAACCCTGAGCAACAAGAAAACTTGTACTTGTTGGGTGCAGCCACAACAAACAGGTTCCCTATGCCACTCACCTGCTTCTGCAGGGACATAATCTGGACAGAGCGTACCTTGACATGAAACTCCACAATCACTGAACCAGGATTTTCCCCAAGGAACATACAGTGTGTATGGCAGTATGTAGGCAGGAGCAGGAAAAAGAAAAATCAAGGGTTTTGATGTTGCACAATTCACTTACAGGACATGAGTACTGAGAAATAACCAGACTTGTAAGCTTACTAACTTCCATCCGGAACTTAACATTTCAAATTAGCAACCACTCAAAAATATGCTACGTTTAAACATTCCAACACCAAAGCACTTTGGGTCCCTTATACAAGATTTTCTACTATTTTAGAAGACACATTGCCTGCCCAGTAAAATTCCTCTACTCCCTTTGGCTTTTCCCTCTTGAATTTCCCTTTTACTTACAGAGAATGTTTTGAGGTGGGGGATTGGGTTTTCTTTTTAAAATATTTATTTATTGAAACACGGCATTTGAAAAGGGCAGAACTGATACAAAATTATTTCTTTAAATCAAGTCACACGTTTCAATACAATGTAATTACCTTGATAAGAAGTCTGGCAACTTCTGTTTACATGCCTTAACTTGCTCCGTTTGGTTCTGTAAGATATTTTGAAGTCATTAACTGGAAGTTACAGTATCCTCTCTGGTACACAAAAGGAGCCTTCATCCTGCACCCACAGCCACTTTGTGTCATTAATCTGCTGCATGATTCAAGCACATCTGGATTTTTGGTAAGAGCTTATAACCAGTAATAAAAACTATATATAACCTAACTCAGTTTGGACTCCTGAATTCATTTGGGAAACTGTCAGCAGAAGTTCTCCCCTTGGTTGTAGCTGTATTACTCAACACGCAGTGTGCAGGAATTGTTTGTGGAAACATTGGGTATTTTTAGGCCTGGCCTCTCAATGGGAATTCCACACTGAAAATAAAGGTATCATTTATACACTCAAACCCCTTATTGAATCCTCTGTTACAAATTTACATACAGGGGGTGGAGGGTGAATTGCTCAGTCATAAGCTGGAATTTACAAATGTTTTTAAGCACCTGCTGAAAATAACTACGAATTATGCTCTTGACATGAGTACATGCTTCTCATTTTCTGCCAAGAAAAAGACTCGGCTCAATACAGGACAGGAGTACATGTAAAATGAATCAATACTGAATGAAAACTCACAAATCTGCTTTCCTATTTTCTAGTTCTTGTCTTAGTTGCTCAAATATGGTCTTTTATACTATTTTTTAAGGTAAGATACTCTATATATAATTTTTATTGAGAAAAGGGAAAAGAAGAACAAATCAAATAATGTCTAAAAATATTTCCATGGGCATTAACCATGAATAAAAGGGATAATCAGGAAGAAGCAAAGATGACTCAGCTGGAATACTGGAATATTTACCCCCCTCTTTCTCTCAGCTGCATGCTCCAACATTAGTGTCAGACAAAGACAATTATGGACAAAGCTTTTCTTTGAAAATATATTTATCCACTTAACTGCAAACTACTTTTTTTTGTGACTGTATGGAGGATTTTGACACTGAGCCTGGAAGCATTTCTGTACTTCATCACCACAGGAGTGCAATTATTAGGAAGGAGATGAAGCAACCACCATGATTTGGAAGAGCATTCCTGCAGTAATTCCTCAGCTCCAGTTTCTGAAGAAAATGGGTGGGGCGATTGGATTTGCTTCTGGAAAAAGCTCATCTTTTTTTCCAATGAGCTTTTTACTTAGGAGGCTGCACTGTTATTTTAATGAATATTTAGAATGGCTAGCAAGAGCACCAAAAGAAGCTAAGCAATGTGTGGATCCAGCAGTTTTACCAAGGGAGCAAAGAAGCAACTTGCCAGGAGTGAGACATCCCTCTCTCCATGTGTTGGCAGACTCCTGGATGATTTGCACACGACAAAAAAATTGTCACAACAAAAAAAGCAGCAGTGTGGCTTCACACGCCCTTGCTGCAGCATCATTAGCCCTCTACAACTTCCAAACCCTAAGTAAGCAGATCTGCAGTTCTCCGGTTGGGATTTACATATGAAGCAGAAGGAACGAACCAGGCTTTTTAAAATTCGTTTACCAAACACGTTTTTCTCACATGGCCACACATAAAGGATAAACCCATGTCAAATTTTACCAATGAAGCATCGCACAAGGTCCTCAGCACACCTGGGCACACAGATAACAACAGTGGTGGAGAATAAGTTTTCTGCCCTCTGGGCAGCCAAAAGTCTATTCCCTCCATCTTCCCATGAGGATCTCATTCCTGTGATTCATGTTTTATGGTTCCTAGGCTAGTGCAGTTCCACAGGCATGAAGTCAGCTGCTTCACGGAGGTTGCATACAGATGAGAATTCCACAGCCTGTGCACAACTGGGGCCAGGCTCCACTGAATCTGCTGATGATTCAAAATCAAGAGTATGTGCTCTAGTCCACTGGACAGGCTCACTCTACGCACAGTTCTTCACATTGAGCAACATACCTGCCACATTCACTGCAACAGCCCAGCCAAACAGGAGACGTACAAACACAGCTGGAGGGACACAGAGAAGGGCTTGGCCACTACTGAAGGAAATTAATTCTCAGCGGCAAGATATCCAGATGTTAATTACTTCTCAGGATGAATGAAAGTCTAACTGTGTCTTCAGGCACTTCATTTCAGTAATTCATTCACCACAGAGAGCTTCGCTCAGATAAAACTCATAAGAGGAAAGTGCAGACTGGGCCGCTGGTGATGCTGTTCAGAGTCGTGTCCCACTGGCAGTGTAAGGCATGGGCCCTTGGACAAACACATCCACATTTCATTAATCTATACCCCATAGGGCTAGGCACAAATACATCAGCGGGTGGCTCTTGTAAAGAGAACCACAGAGCTCAAATATTTTAGGAAAAGGTTCTGTTGGAAAACACTGGGTCAGCAGTAAACCGCTGGTACACTGGCCAACCAGGAAAGACCCAGCTCCATTTCCCAGCACGACCCTAACTGATCATTCCAAGGCATGACCCAGCAAGGACTTTGGGCTCAACAGCTCCTCAGGCTTTAGTAGAGAGTGGGTGCATACACGCCTTGGTTAAGATGTCTCTTAATCCTCCTGTGCCTCTGCTTCTTTACTTCATGGTAGTTGTAACTGCAATATCTTATTTTCAAAGGTCTGTTGAAAGAAGTGCAGCAAAAAATACAGAAACCCCAATGACAGTTGGTGAGAAATGTGAAAAGCAGAAGGGGAGGGAAAAAAAAACCCCTATGAAAAAAATAAGCCAGTAATATCAGTTATAGACTTGCTTGCTATGAGAGGAGGGCGATTGTTCCATTTGTTGCTTACATATGTTTACTTTCTATCCCTTCCCAGTCCTCAAAACCTCTGCCAGCTCAACAAAAACAGAAGACTTTCTGTGTAAACAGAAGTCTTTGCTCTACAAGCCCAGGTAGAAGACTAAAAAGAAACCCTGCAGAGGATATCAAACCTAATGCACCAGAAATACAGCAGGTGGAAGGGAGAAAAGGTTTGTGTCACCAAAGGGACACAGAAGAAAATAGGATACTTAGTTTGCTTTGGAAGAAGAAGAATCAAGTCATCCTGTGCAGGAATTCCCCGTTCAACTCATGAGCACAGTACATTGTCTTTCCTTTCAGGCAATCCCATTAAGGGGAAGAGGAGCCATGGCTTTTCAAAAGTGTCCCACCTTTCTGATGTTATCCCTGTGTGAATATCCCCCTTCAAAGTTACTTCACTCTACCTAAAAATTCTTTGAGAACAGCTTAATTCTTCTGTAGGATGTCAGTTTTCAAAGAGGTATCATTTAAAAGGCAAAGGATAAGAAGCAAACAACATAAAAACAGAGTCACGAGAAAGCAAAGGAGGGAGGAAGGGAGGGAAAGGATTCCGTTTTGCCTCTCTACAGAAATTGTTTTGATACAGTATCCCTGTTGCATGAATTTTCCATATGCCTGTGTCAGATCCACTATTTCAAGCCACAGAGCTGTCAGATGCTCATTTTTTATGGCGTGCTTACGTGGCAGGCCAACCTTTCTGTTGAATCAGTGAGTTTTTCACAAAGTTGGGATCTGCAACCCAGAGAGATGTGCATGCTCCTTTGGCCACGAAGGATCAACTTTGCAGCTGAAGTGAGCTGGCAAAGCAAACCACTATCTCTGGTACCAAACAACTGTTATCAGAATCAGTGCTTTTGCATGGAAAAAAACCACATTAGGAGTAACATAAGGAATAGTGACTGCTCTCCACACACACATGACGCAATGGAAATCCAGATTTAAATTATCAGATGCTATCATAGATTGGCAATTCTTAAAATAATCAAGAAAAATCTCACAAACTTTTGTACCTGCTCAATTTGCTTTGTCTTTAACAAAATGAGGAGTAGGAAACATTTAGTTCATGAACAAAAGTCTTAATATTTAAATTAAATCTTAGTTTTGTAACTTAAGTGACACAGACACTTTTTCCTTTAGTCGTATCTGATTAGAAAACTCCATAATCCCACAACCCAAGAGAAAATACCAGCCATATCAGTATCACTTTACAAGGCTGAGGGAGGTGGGTGCACATTTTTTACCTTACATCCCCAGCATTTAGCAACTGAAAGATTATCTCCATTCTCCATGCCTCATATTTTACAAAAATAAAATTGCATATTTAAATGCAGCCTAAATGCTAATCAGGATGTAAACATTTAAATAACAGAATGCAGATCCGTTAATCAAAACTGATTACCAGCTTGCTTTCCATTTACTGGGGGCTCTTCTGTAAAATACCGCCTTAGTTACTGTTGCCAAAATTGTGTTTTTTAAAGCCTCTTGGAGAAAAAGCCGATTACTTACAACACTGGCTCAAGAGACACATTTTAGGACAGTGTTTCCTAGAAATGTGAGCCTGCAATTTACTTGAAGGTAACCAGTACATAAATGTCCATCTACATTAACCCTTTTCTGTTATCCTAACACCAGGCTTTGTCTCCTCCCCTCCCTTTGCCTCGTAACAGTAGATTTTAAAATATTGCGTATTTCTGAATGCCCTTGCAGAACCATGTGGTTAGACAGAAACTTTGAGCTCTGGAAAACACTGACCATCTATTTCAGGCCAGTATTTCCCACCTGTAAGAAATTAATGTTCATATTCCCCCTTGTTTCCACATATTTTGAAACGGTTTTTATAAATAAATACATCCAACTATGGAAGACCAACGCTGGTGAGCTAGGACTGTCACTGGCCATGCTGTGCATATCATGATTTACCAGTCAAACTGAAAATCAGAAATTCACAAGCAGCATTTATAAGATTTTACCACTTGACTGCAGGCAATACTAAGGTCCACAGGAAAATATATTCTAATGGCTTCAATCTATCTTTTACCCTTAAGGCTACAAAATGATGCAAGAAAGGAGGCTGCCAGGTATGAGGGGCACATCAGCCTGCTTATCACACACAAGTTTCCTTTGACTAAAGAGATCTACTGGAAAATCTGATCAGTGTTTTGCTAAAGAATGGACGTTGAACATTCAAAAGAAAACTTGCTAGAATGTGAACCTCCTACAAATAGGAAAACCGAGAACTGCTCTGCCTGTCCCCTTTTCCTCCCCCTCCCCCATAAAAGAACAAAAGTGCTAATATTACTGTAAAAGTTGGGAAAATATTCCAATATTAACCCTTTTATTTGCACTTCCATGTAGTCCTAAATATGTTTATACAAACCTATGAGAAATGCAGCCATATGCACTTTCTCTTTTATTTTGGAGACACTGTTTGTAGAAACACTGCCTAAAATAATGGGGTCAGTTTTCAAATATACTGAAAATCCATTACTTGTCCTTGCTTCCCCAGCATGTTACTTACAGGTATCTCATCCTTCAAACCTTGGCTTTTCTACAGCCAGCTTCTTGTTCTGCTTTCTCAAAGCACTATACAGAAGTTATTCCTGAAGAATACACTTTAACAGTATTTTTTTGTATTTACAACTTTGTTCAAGGAGCAAACTCAAATGTGTGAGATGTGCTCAATATCAAAGGTTTGTGAGATTTAAAAACAGGAGGAAAAACCAGGCAGGAATAAGATGACACTATGAATTCTTCTGTTTCCTAGTTGCCCACTACACTGCTTGTCATATTTGCATTAGCAGGCAGAATGGTAGAAAAGAAGAAGAAAAAAAAGCTGTTAAAAAAATACAATCTTAAAGAAGAACATGCTTTTCATTTATTTATGAAAAGGCATTATAGAAGTCAGTCATAAGATACTGGGAAAAGATTAATAATTAAAATGTGTTTTTTGCCAAGACCATATCCCACCTGGCTGCCTGTGAAAAATCCCACGAGCTCTGGGATGTGCCCCCATCTGTGTAGAATGCCCTCTCAATCTAGGATAGAATTCTAGCCTAATTAATGAGCCTAAGAGAGAGAAGACTGACCCTTTCAAAAGGGAAGCAGACCCACATTTTAGCAGGCAAACAAGACCAACTGGCTTGCTTTCTTCCACTGCAGCAATGGATTTAATGTATGTGAACAGGGATGGCCGCCAGGTTCTGCAGCTATCCTGGTACCAGACCTTGCTGAAAGGGCACTGAAGACCAATTGCATTTCATAAGTCTGACAAAAGAAAAACCATACGGTATGAGAACAGCAATTTCTCCTGGTATCTCCAAAAGTTACATCATCGTTTCAGAATTTTAAGAAAGAACAGGAAAAAAAGCATGTAAAGAAAACACTATTCTGAACATGCTAACGGACACATATATCTAGATATAGCATACGTAGACAGTGTTCTAAAATAAATGTAATATTTTATTGTCACAGAAATGTATGGTGTTTAAAATAAAGAAAGAAAATAAATAAAAAGGGGAAAAAAATTAAATGTTCCATAAACTGTTATCATAAAAAAGAGCACTATCCCACCTCCTAACAAATGCATGCAATACTTGAGACAAATGCAGCAAGTCCCCATTGTAAACTACATAAAGATACCTTTGAAAATTACTGTATCATTCTTGCAATAAAGTTTAATATTTTCAGGGTTCCTAATCTGCCTCTCGGCCACAAATGCACTGCCCTTACACTGAAGAAGGCAATTCTCTTCTACAATTCCAGGTGTTAGACTATGCAATGTACATATTTTGCTCTGCCTCTTGACCATGGAGAATTACAACAACACTTGGGCATATTAGGTATTCTGCTAATAAAAATTGTAGAATGCAGTATTTTAAACACTATTAATGCATACACCATCGTGTTCCCTTCATAGACCTGTGACAGAAATACCTCTTTCTGTAAGAAACTCTAAAGCAGGGAGGAGGGTAAAATCCATACATCTGCTGAGTATGAGACATGCACTTCTCTTCAAAAAGCACAGAGGCTAGAGATTCCTTACAGGTAATGGAACAGCAAAACCACCACAGCAATTATATTTTGAGTGCCACTTCCATACACATTTTTTTCTTTTTCCTGGCACTGTATTCTGTCTGCATTGCAACCTTTAGGGTAAGAATCAGCCTGCAATCTCCCATCTGACTTAAGAGAGCTCAGTAGTTAAAAACAATGCCATTTAATATTAACTTACCCTACTTCCCAGCCCCCTCAATTAGGCCCAAAATCAGAGGAAATCATGCGGTGTGCTCTGGATATTCCATGACTACCACTGCTGGCAGGGAGTAAGCCACATACTTCATAGGTAACTAGGAACACACACACAGTTGTTTTGTAGCGACACTACACCACGGGCTCCTGCTGAACCGCTGCTTTTCCTCCCTGCAGCTCATTCCAAACCTTCCCCAGTTTCAGCTCAGGGGGTCTGTCCTGGCATTCAGTAAGGGGACTTGCTGGGAACTTACCATTTAAACACACAGGAATTCAGGGGGAAGGAAGTTCATGGGGTATTTAAAATATGAATGTGTATTCTCTACTTACTGTTTCTGTTGGTAATCAAAGATGTATAATCCAGTTACTGAATTAGCCACATGCATACGATAAAGAGTAAATTTTCAAGTACAGAGACTTTTTCAACTTTGTCTTAGCAAAAATCCTCCTTCTGCTTTTCACAACCTGTGGATCCTTACAAAGACATTTGTTCTTCAGGCTGCCACCAAAGGTCACACAGGAATTGCTAAGTCAGCATAGTCTCTGAGCAGCCTCATTCTGAGAGAACCTTTAAAGGCATTTTAAAAGCTTTTATTTAAAAACAAACAGCAGTGCCTCACCTACAGCACTATAGCTTCCCTACTTCCCTCATAAATGTTTTACTCCAAAAATGTGCCTTGGTGTTTTATTTCCCCCCTCCTTCCTCTTAAAGTAAATATTTTGAGTTATGATACATTTGAACAAATGGTGGGAAAGACTGCACTTTGCCCAACACATGTGATTTGGAAACTTAAAGTCCAGTTTATTAATCTGTTTTAACACAGCAAGGAAAATCTTACTTTTCCAACTAAGAGCCCCAGTTTCTCTCTCCATAATCTCTTAAGCCATTACTGAACTAAAATGCTTAACACAGAAGTCCAACATACCAAAGGACGAACCTGCCTAGGAACTTCACACTGGCATAACCAGCTCTCTGAGAATGTGTGGCTCTAGGAAGTCTCCTTTATGTTTTCCAGCATAAATATTTCCAGCAGTTTGCAATTTGAAATCAAGATGTCTGATTGTAAGAAGAAACTAAGAATACACACCATGAAAGGGAACAACTCCTGGATTAAAAACCAAAACAGAACAACATAACTCTCATAACAGAGTATTTTTCAAAGTTTCCTGAATACATTAAAGCGGCCTATGAGTGACTGTTTTGAAGGTAGCAACTGACTGTGGTTAGAAAAAAGCAATTCTCATCTTTTCAGCAATTTTGCAAAGCCTTAGGCCAAACGGATGCTCCCACCTAACATACAGACAACCGTGTTGTTACTGAGCTCCCTGCCCAAGGTCCTGCATGCCTGTCTGCCTGGCCAAGGACTGAAAATTCCTTCCACAGGCAAGAATCCTCACCTGGAGTAGCAGGCAACTGTTAGGGACACAAGCCCTTTCAAGCATAGTAACACTGACAGATAAAAGTTTGAAGGAAACAGTTACTGTGCTTGCAAATTCCTCCGGTGTCTTTTTTAATAAGGAGAATTAATTGGAACAAGGTATTTTTAGATGGTAACAATGTTCTTGGACAGTTTATTGGCATGGCTGTAAGATACTGCAGTAACACTACCACAACTACAAAGCCCAGCGGACTGAAAACTTCAAAGCTCGAAAATACTGACAGGAATCAACAGACAAACTTGCATAGCTCTGAAGCCCTAAAAAGTCAATTGTGAAAACAGGAGACCACAAGCCTTTGCTTTTTCAAAGCAGCCATTTAAGACGTAGTTGACCATAAATCTGCAAGAAGGCTCTCTTAACCAAGGTTCTCTGGAATTTTGCTATTTACATGTTTATTTCAGATGGTTACATATTAGTGGTGGCTGTTGGGTTTTCATTTGTTGCTTTGGTTTTTTACACACAAACGCATGCACATACACACACACCCACACACACACCCTCCCCCCATTTAAAGTTACCTTACAGACACACTCACAGCAACCCAAACATCTATTCTGAGATGCAAGGATTTTTTAAAAAACCAGCAAACTAATCAAAAAGACATATTCTTCTAAATGCTCATAAGAAAGCTTGTATCTTAGAAAATGTAACTTTTCTTAGCCTCAAAATACTGGTCTTCGTTTCATCCCAAAGTCAACTGCCTGATGTAATAGAAATACTTAAAACTCCTGAAATCTTACTTTTTGTTTCTCTTTTCACGACTACCATTTTCTTCATGACCTTCCTAACACACTGGAGTTCATGCTTCAGCAAATGTCAAATTCTGTAGCATTTCTTACTCTACGCTCAATTAGCAATAAAGAAGATACAAATGTAAAGGTGAGGCAGAATTAAAGACCTGCACTGTTTCCACTTTACTGTATTCTGAAAGAAATCCAAACTGGCTTATACATAGCTTTCAAGTCCCAGTTCACTGCTGCTTTTTTTGTTTCCACAGGAATTCAATTTTTTTTACATTACCCTTGACCATTCCTTTCTAGCTCAAGCCTGATATCTAACTGCAATTATAATGGCTTCCTATTCCATAAAAATACAATTTGTTGCTTCCTGAAATCAAAAGAGCAGAACTAAGTTCCTTTCTCCATTCTTTTATTTTCATCAACATTCTTGCAGATATTTCTTTGCAATCCTGTTAGCTGGAATACCATTCTTATATCTTCTTCCTTCATGTTATTTTAACTCCCTTTGAATGCACCTATTTTCATCATGGTCTATATCTAGCAGATTCTCTTTGTATTATCCCAATTTTCCCAATATTAGCATGCATATGCAAAAATCTATAAACACATATTCAAAGCTGTCAGTGCCAGCTACAATCAAGTTTAGTTTTCTGGATCTCCTTTTTAATTTCTTAAATCTTAGCCAAATTTTTTTCATTCTGAATGAAAGTTCTATGCCAAATTTTATTCTTCATTAAGGTATCAGCTGAGACCAGTTCAGCTTCCTGCTGTCTTACCAGTACAATAAAATTCCTAAAGTCACCCATTAAGAACCTGCATCACTTTTGAAGTTTTGAGATTTGTCAGAAGGAGGGTTCTAAAAGGCAAAGCAAAGAAAGCAGAAACAGGGAACACACCTTTTGTTATCCTCATGAAAATCTAGACCTGCTTATAGGCAAATAGAGAAGCTCAACAAAGCCTGCTGCTCATAGATGGCAAATAGAGGCTTACAACATAGTTTCACCATGAGTTCAAGCAAGAGGCTCAAGGCAACCCCTGTCTCTCCCTGGCTGCCACTGCCACCAGCTCCATCTCCAGCAAGGGTGTGCAGCATTAAGGAACAACCAACCCAGCCCCAAAAAGCGAACCCAGATGATGCTGGCACAACTCGCTCTGGGTGCCACTACTTCTTCCACACTGGGGTCAGCAAACAGACAAGTGAGAAGGGCAAAGCACATGGGGAACAAGCATCTGAGGTGGGTGGGAGACCTGACCACTACACCTCCTCCTCTTCCAGCAGCAATGGCTTAAACTGGTCTCAAAAGCAACTGGGAAATTATGACATTTAAGATGTTCCTCTCTAGAGACGTTTCCCGCCAGTGAGTATTCCTTCCTGGCTTCAGGGGCTTTCTCAGCAACAGCATGAAACTCTGACACATGATGATGAACACTCACTGATGGGAGAGATTCCTTTCTCCAGAGCCCTGTGCCAGGTCCAGGCAGGGCACACCAGCTTGCTCTGCCCGGCTCACACAACAGAAAACACTGCTGCAGCTTGAGGTCCCAGCACGTTGATGACTCACAGCAGAAGTTTGTGCTTTGATATGGTGGAATTTCTTGGGTTTTTAGTTTGGTATTTCAGAGGCTAGGAAGTAAGCTTCAAGAATACCTTTTAAATGTTAAAATTGTGAGGTGAAGCAGCAAGAAGTCAGAGGATGCCAAAAGCAAGGGTGTTTACGCAAATGAAGCCAGTGTGCAAACTGAGCTGTGCTCACTGCTTGGCTCTGTTTACTACCAGTTTCTTCATCATCTTTTCCGTTATTTAGCCACTGACTGTCTGCTTCACAACACTAACAACTTCATCTTCTGAGTCATTAAAAGCTGATGTGGTACTGGTATCATGAGTTTACAGCAGAAAACAGAGGCACTGGGAGATTAAAAGATGTGCCAGAAGTGTTGGCTAATTTTGGCTTCAGCTTGTATCACCTAGACCTTGATATTTTCTTTTTTTAATGTACCTTGCACTTTTGCAGTATTTTGCACCAAACTGTCACCATAGTGGAACAACTGTGGTTGCATAAACTCAGAACTTGTGCCTGGGTATCTCAAGTCAGGCAAGGTGCAGCACTCACCACTGGTGAGTGGCTGCAAAGGTTTGGTGTAACAGAATCTCTCAGTCTCAACACAAGAAACTCAGTGGTAGAGGCAGAACTTTAACACAGCTGTCTCAAGGCAACAGTGACCAGTGTTATCCACCCTACTGTTCCTTCCCCTCCTGCAATCCACTCTCAACAGGCTTTTGTCCATCACCTGTGGCTACTGACACAAGACCCCAATCATCCTGTGCAATGAACAGGTCTACACCCTGCTGAAAACACATGATCAGATTTAGGAACGCATCACAACGAGACAGGAACAACAGAGGTGATTGGAAAAGGTGGCAAATTGCAGCTTTAAACCTAGTCTTTCTTACACCATGGAGTATTTGAGTTTTTCTCATTCAGACATTATTCACATTACAATAAAATTTAAGCTCTGCAGCCACATTGATATCCAAAGATGCTGGACCATACACACCATAAGACACAGCCAAAAGATCTTATACTTCAAACTGGTAAAACAAAAAAAAAGCAGAAAAGAAACATTATCCTTCCACATCCCAGATGAGAAATACAAGACACACAGGACAAGAGTATTTCTGTGGTCTGCAAGAGATCTGTCTATTCACTGCATTACAGGTGGATCTGCTGGCACTCCAGCTGGTGATAGACCAACATAGCCAAGCATTCTCTACCTTCATGAAAGATGTCTGGAGCTCAAATTTGGTTTGTAGAAGAAATTATACCAAACTATCTGATATACAGAAACAAAAACTGCTACCAAATCATGGGATATTTCTGTAGCGAAGTCACCAAGTTAAAACTCTGACTTTTTGTTCTACCTGTGTCTCACTCTTGCTCTAGAAACTTCGGCAAGACATATATGCAACATCCTTACAGATGTACTGTACACAGGTAAGCCAGAGTGCAGACAACCAGCACTTCTGATGTACTAATACTTCACCAGCAGCCCCTCAGGAACATCCTAAATTAGAGCACTATTTTTGTCTCAGAAACAATACCAAGACCCAGAAGTCAAATGTGCTTTTACATTTCCTTTGAAAAAGCAAACACAAATTCTAGAAGCAAGCCTTGAGAAAGCTCAATATTTTTATTGTCATTTGATGAAAATCATGAATAAAGCACAGCACACCAATCAATTCATAACTTATACAGACTACACAACCAACACTAAGAAGGAATATCAATCTGTCAGCTTTCAACATAGACGGACCTATTTCAACACTAAAAGCACGTTACAACCTTAAAATAACACAAAGACACTTTAGCAAACCCACACTTGAGAAGGAGAAGATGCCCAGCTCTTCTGGACATTCTAAGGCCAGAACACACGCAGCTTTCCAGCAAACTTAAGCATGCTTTTCAGATTGCTGCAAGGCTATCAACCTATTCAGCAAAGTTACTCATATTGTACTCGCATTTCCTTATCAAATGCAAAGCGCTAAAAGATTTGGAAGTGGCCGTTGAACATTATGGGCCTGTCGGCCATTGCTTCCAAAGAGAAATACTTGATTGAGAAGGAGAAACAGCAACAACTTGTCTTCTGAAAAATAACAGAAAGCTTATCTAGAAAGAGACAAAATTCAAAATATTGTTACAGTTTTGTTTTGGTGAATCACAGCACTGTGTTAAACAGTGTACACATAACAAAACTTTACATTTTAAACTCTGCAATTGGGTACTTCTAAGTAAACAAAAACATGAGTTGTTTTTCCTTCTGTATCCTCACAACCATCTGACAACAAACCAAGCCCACTCAGCCCTGCTAAAAGCATGATTCTCTAATGTAACTGTACTTCTGGGCATACATTAGAGATTCCATGAAATGTTTTGTTACACATGTGGATCAACTGGCCATGTAAATATAGGGTGCAACCACATGCAAAGGAGTCTTTTTGTTAGTTTTAGTGAGCTAAAACGGTAGAGAAAAAAAGGAAAAAGAGACCTCTGGGTGTCTGAGCAAGACAGGTATTTTCCTTTTTTGCCAATATTTTCCTCTTTGCTTTCTGAAGGAGGAATGATGATGCTTTTGATTAGCAACACAACACACACTCTTAATATTTAAGAGACCATGACAACATCAGGAACACCTGTTTATGAACTCAGCTCCAGTGATATCACTGACAGACAACCTATGCCAGGCTTTTCCCAGGCATACCTTTGGCTTCCACCTTTGAAACTACTAAACATTCTCCAGAACTTTCATGCATCTAACCCGTATCTTTCTTTGAGATGTGGAAAACTGTAATTTCTCTCAAATTTTAGCCACTCAGCCCTACTGCTGGGGATGACCACCACTGTTAAGTTGGTCAGGAGACTAAGCCTGACAGTGTGCATGACTTCTCTTACCAAAGCAGCCCACTGGTGATGGCAACATATTTCACATTAGGGAGGGATTTGCAGTGAGAAGCAGAAAAGGCTGATGTGACAAAATAACCTAATGAAACAAGAGCAGCACAGCACATGCCTTATCAGTACCTTCAGATTCAACATGCTCATTTAGATACAAACAGGCTTCAAAGCCATGTCATCAGTACATTCATGAAAACAAATGGCCAACTACTTAGATAGTTTTTATTTGCAAAATAATGTTTCCCATACCCTGTCTTCTTGATATAGATGTTTTTTTCCTGCTATAAAATCAGGTCAGTATAGCACTATCTTGACTAATCTATAAGCAGACAGTGAAATCTTCAGGATGAAAGACAGTGAAATCTGCAGAATACTAAGATCTTCATTGATCCTAACACTTCAGGGCCACTGCTTTTCTGCCAAAAGCCGTCAGGTCTCACAGAATATACAAAATGAGTAAAATCAAGCCATGACACAAAATGAAGCACCTTAAGGTTTCCTGACAAAACCTTAAATTTAGCTCTCTATATTAAACAATGTTACTTTATTTTCCCCAGACAGTAAGGTTGCTTACGGTAAACACAGCCTATATTAAAACCTTCAAAACTGATTCCTACACTGCAGCAAACCTCAAATTAACTAATGGGAGTGTGTGTGGGGGGGATCTCTACGGTGATTCTTCTCCTGTGTGTCTTCTTGGCAGGAAGGGAGAGAGGGATTGTGTTGGGGTTTTTTTAAGGGAAAATACTTTAGGTTCTTGGACTTGGTTGTTTATTCTCCGGGCTGATTTGGACTGTATGTGCAACCCAAATAACTCACCTAATGCACAGTGGGATAAAGAGTCTCAAGGGTTGTTCAACAGTGATCTCCAAAAAAGTTAAACATTGATGGGCTCTGAGCAAGTCTAGTTAAAGCTGTTGGCAATTTGATTGCTGTGGGGCAACAAGAGGAGCTGGCAGCAGGGAAGAAGCCAGGTAAGGCCATGGAGTGTTCTTTGTACATAGTACAAAAGGTGACAATCAGGTTTAGACAACTTAAAAATAGCTTTTAACCTAAAACCCTGTACAAATACAGGTTACTTAATCTTACACCTTTGTCTTTCAAACGCTACAGGATATATTTTTTTGGTTGCCAAATTTGCTGAGTTTCACCTTTGACCATACACATTTATGCTTTTTTGCACACTTAGTTACCATCAATGCTAATTACCATGGATTAAACCACAGTGCTAAACCCCCCATTTAAAGTTTTAATGGTTAATTAATAGTATCAATTTAAGATGTGTCTAACTTTGCATACGCAAAAATAAGCTGTCAGAAAACAGATCTGTGAAACCTCTCCATTTTCCCAAGGTCCAGCAAAAACTGAGGTTTTAAGCAAATATTTTCTGCAATGCTCTCAGGGACTGATAAGATGACTAAAGAACTGAAATCCAGTTTTCTTCATTATCTAGACTAAAAATGGAAATAGTGTACAACTAATGAAAAGTAAACTGATTTTTCAAATCACTTCACCTCTAATAACCCATGATAGTAGCAATATATGCTCACAAGGTGTTGAAGTTTGCAGCAACCTGCATAGCTTTGGCAATCATTTAGCTGTTCCAACATAACTTCTAACTTTGGGCTTGCTGTATGCTTCTATTTCCCTTCTCCACATTTAACTCATCTCAATTCATTCAAGAACTCCATTAGTTGTGGAAAAAGAGGAACTGATGAAAACTGCTGTTACAGGGGTTGATAAAAGCTAAATGACTGGAGAAATTATGCAAGGAAAAAAAGGCAACTAATTTCTTACACAATTAAGAGTTTAATTAGATTATTTATTTAAGTGAATAGAGAGCTTTACAATGGATTTAACTACTATTAATCTTCAAGCAATACAAGAGTAGATATCAGTCAGAGTACTAAAATTAGATCACTCTCATATTTGATCAGAAAACATAAGCTCTGTTATGTCAGCAACTTGGTAAGCAGTAATATTAAAAACTGAGCTCTGATTTATTACTTCATATCCAGTAAGAAGGAGAAATGTAAAATTCCTGATCTGAGAGAGGTTTATCCATCATACCAAAATGCTACTCAGCACTTCCTGAATAAAGACACAGCAAAAATGTCTTCTCCAGCAGAGACTGTTAGTGGTAGCAATGACAACGGTCTGCAAACACAAGGTCTCAGATAAAGCTGCATGCACAAGCCCTTGAGAGACTCTCAAGTGTAAACTAAGTGAGACACATGAGGATGTTTGTTGTGTTTTGACATCAAAAAGTTAAAACCAGAATCAAATGCTGTTCCTGCCCCTAAAGCCTTATGTTGATGTTTGTGGTTTTGTAATGTTTTTTTTCCTCTGAAGGGATGTTTCCATACTGCAATTGTAAAATTAACTTGAAGAAAGCTGATGACAGCTACATGTGAGGGTGCAGGTGGAAGCATGTTCTTCCAAAAGCTGTGTAAAAGGGCGGGGATGGAAGCGTGCTCTCCCTCAACATGGATGTCTGCTCGTCAACTGACCTGCATTTTTCCCCTCATTTAATTCCTCCAGGGCCACTTCTACCAAGGCAGTAACAAATATCCATAGGATCAGATTCCTCACATTCGTACGGGCCTGGTGAAGTGCACTGGGATTTTGCTGAAGGAAATGCCAGGGCACGTAAGCTTGCCAGTTTGCAGAGCAGGTTTCTGGCCTGCTTGCCCCTTAGAGCCAAGCTACCATGTGGCTGTGCAAAGGCAGGAGAGCGAGGAGACCGAGGTCAAACCTAGCTCAAGGTAGCACGGGTGACAGGTGATCGATAAATAGTGAGAAGCCATGCATGGGAGGAGATTTTGACCCCCTTAAAACCAAGCCAAACTGACAACTATTAAAGAAAAACAACTACCGGCTGCCAGATGTCAAGTTCTTCCATGTCACACCCATTTCCCACCTCCCCCTGTATTTCAACTGTAAGTTCTCTGATAAGGAAACTGCTTCTTCCTTTGCATTTTCGAAGTTCATGCTGGCTATTGCTGCAAGCTGGAAAATATCAAGAATGCTGTCAAGTACACAGACTGCAGGAATAAGGACATACTCTAGTCATTTCTCTGAAAATTCAGGCCGCCTCACAGACAACTCCTAAAACTTGCTTACAAACTTCTTTTGGATCAAAACCAACTTCTTAAATACATATTCCTTTAACCTCATAATTGAAACTGCAACCAAGTTTCCCAAGATCTTTTCCTTCTCAACTGAGAGTTACATACCTCTCAGATTTCGGGGATGTATCTGCTTTGTCCGAGGCATTTTCCTCTAATCTCATGCACCACTTTCTCCTCTCAGAAATGGAAAGTACAGCAAGCAGAGAGATGGCAGCTCCATAAACTTGTCAAAGGGCTCAGTTAATCCGTATGCTAAAAAAACAGAGAGAGAAAGTTATGAGATGTAGGCATCAGTAAGAAAAACAAAGATACCTATCTGATTGCTTTCATCCTCAAATGACTATGGAAATTAGCAAGAAATATTTCTGCACCTACGGTTTGCTAAGGAAACTTTCCTGTCTGACAGCCCAGGAGCCACCCTGGCAGTCACACTCCGACCACCAGAGTTACACTGTGGAACCAAAGTCTCTCCACTCTCACACAGATTTCCTCAGACAAGATTTCCTTACGGGCCTGACACAGGTTTCCCACAGCAGAGTCTCAGACCTCTGGTCCCTTTAAGTAATTTTTTCATGGTGCAACAACAGAGCAACAGCCCAAACTGGTGTCTCGAAGGAGGGATCCTCAAGGATCCCCCGGGCTTTTTACACCCTCACAGCCTTATGCGTGCCACAGTGTGGGGTTTTCCAGCGGAGTCCTGGGCTCCTGCTGTGTCCCTGGTCCCCTGGCTGGGCCACTGATCCGCACGTCCTTTGTTGTGCAAAGGGTCGGCACCGCTTTCCCGGCCTCTTGCCCCGGGCTCCCGCCACCCCGAGCCCAACCCGCAGCTCCCGCTGCGGCTGCACAACCTGCACTGAAGGGATTCCTCAACAGGTTTTATAGAGCCAACTGCTCCAGTATCTCAAGAAAACCACGTGAGGCTGAAACTCCTTTTAGGATTACTCAGGAAGCATGAGAAAACTAGAACATTTTTCCACATTTGTCAGCTGTTTTCTAGCCAGAAAACATCTTCCAACAGCCCTTGTCTCATGCAAATAAATCCAAAAAATTAAACAGAATTTGGCATGAGGCTTTCAGATACAGATCTTCAGCTTCGGGTGGGGGAAGTACAGAGGGGAGGGCAAACACACAAAGCATCATCCTATTTGTCACAATGCCTACAGAATCCTTAGATGGAGCATGCAAGTTTGGAAGAATTCCCCTGGGCTATTTCTGCCGATATATCAGTGTACAGCAGAGGGTCACATTAGCTCTTGACCTACCTTACCTTTCAAACATTCTTCGTAATTGCTAACAGTTTTTATTCTGTTTCTGATACAGCACTGGAAATCTCTCAAAGACTTATGGAAAATACTTATGCACAAGAACTTAAAAAGGAAAATGACTGGTGTAATTACACTCTTCCATCTAAACGAAATTTTAAAAAATAACAAGTTTCTGCTTCTTTTTTATAGTAATACTATTCCATGTTAACAGAATTTTTTTTTTAGTTGACACTAGGAAGATTTTTTTTAAAAACTATATGAAGTTTGGAATGGCCCCTAATATGGGCAAATTGATTACAGAGTGCTACTTGAAGGATGGATGTGGAATTTTTAGCATTTGTTGTAAGTATTAATTTAGGGATACTTATATTGTTTCAAGGCAACCATGTTTTTGTGAAAATTTAATTCAAACCAAATTAAAAGAGACTACTTGCAACCATCCCTTCAGTCTACATACTGTTGAGGTATATAATCATTAATTTTTAATTTGTCTTTTGCTGCATAAAAGGACGTAGACAGGAAAAAAAATTACTGCAACTGACACAAAGGAAAGCTGGAAAGTGTTATTCTGACTAAAAGATTCTTCACTTGGGCATGCTGAAGAAAAAAGACGGAAAAAATCTGAAACAGAGCACAGTGCCTGTCAAGCTGTTAACTCATACCACTTTATCTGCAAGCATAGCAGAAATATTTTGAAATTAAATAAAACCTTACGCTAACAGGTCCGTTTTCCAGGTCTTAGGCACGAACTGGAAATGGAGAAAAGTGGCTGAATGGCTTGAAGCAACCAGCATTCCCTGAGCCCCAGTCCCCCTTTCCTCTGGCTGGACTGGGAAAGTCCCTGGGGCTGGGCTGAGGTTTTTAAAGAGGCTAATAAACACCGTCACAAGTTATTTGGAGGGAGAGTTTGAAATCCCCCGGGGTCTCCGTAAATCAGGAGCCCTTCCCGACACTTCCCTGCAGCACCAATGACATCTTACTGACGCTTTAATGTCACCAAGCTTCCCCGCTCGCCAGCAGGACCCTCTCCTTCGGGGAAGAGATGGCCGTGTGAGAACCACGGCGGAAACACCGGGCAGGACCCACGCCAGAAGTCATACCCTCCCTCGCTTGAACAAGGAAAAAANAAAAAAAAAAAAGGGGAGAGGGAGAGGGAGAAACGGGCCCTTGCGATCGCAGCGGTCACATACCCCTGTATCCACCCAAAAATGGGGGAGCGGGGCGGGAGGCAGCCCGCCCCAGGGCCCGGAGAGCCGCCGGTATGTGCGAGCGGGACTGCGAGGGGAAGGGAAGGGGAAGGGAGGGAGGCAAAAAATCCATGAATGAATAAGGAGGGAGGAGCCTGGGAAAACCCCTCTGCAACGCCGCACCGAACAAAGCGCTGCACACATG